>VIAB01006853.1:68138-81327 GCA_009801035.1 Oophaga pumilio | reverse complement strand
TACCCTCAGTACCAGTCATCAGCAGTGCTAAATGGGTGCGATTGGGGCGTGACTAGTTGTGAAATGGGTATGGTCAGGGGTGTGGCCTAAAATTTGCAGCGGCGCGTGCAGCCTTTGTCCCTCTTTCCCTTCTTCAAAAGTTGAGAGGTATGTAAAGTGGCGCCACCATCACAGGCACGGCTCTGCTGTAGTAGATGAGCATACAAACTTTTTCAATCCTGAATTGATTAAGCTGGGCACATCCACTATTGGGCTTTAAATGTTACTCCTTTCAACCATCAATGAAATCCTCACCAAAAACTAAAGTCCGCAAATTTTCAGCTGTGTTTTACAGTATCACCAAAGTCTATGAGATTTCAGAAATGTCACGCACAGCTTGGGTCTTTTGTCCTCAGTATTTTGTGCTTTGCTTGTTTTCGCAGACTATAGCATTTCACCTCTTTTTCACTCATTGAAAGTAATGGGTGGTGAAAAAACGTTGAAAAACGCAGGTATTGAGGTATCATGTTTTGCTGTATTTTTTTCTGCCAAAACCTTATGAAGTAGAATATGATTTTTTTCATCCCTAAACTTTATCAGCATGTACAAGAGACAAATGTAGCATAACAAAAACGCCGCAAAAAGCACACAAAAAATGCAGCAAAAATGCAGCGAAAAAACAAGTAAAATCTGCTTTTTTTCTGCAGGCTTTTTTACTGCCAAGACAGAAGGTTTTGATGCAGAAAAAAAAACCTCATGAAAAATGCCACATGTGAACATAGCCAAAATCCTCAAAATTTCAGCATTAGATAGGGCGAGCTATGGATTTTGGAATCAGTCACTAGTCCATAGTTAACTGCATTTCTTTGAAGCTACATGTGTATAAAGTTGGTTAAAACCCCTTTAACTTATATTGTATTACACTTTGCTGTGGAATTTTGGGGAAAAATTTTACAACAAATTCTTCAACAAATGCAGAAGGTGTGAACCCGGCCTTAGTGGTTACAGGCCCAGGATGCATGGCACCCCCTCGTTATACCACATGCTTTTTTCTGTAGTACAGATGTATGATATTCCTCTCTGATGAAGTAACTAGTTTTTGTGGTATCATGGACCATCACACACATATCTCCACTATAATATGCTATTTCATCCTTCGCTATTCAACAACACATTCTGCAGAATTTTCTTAATAAAACAACACACAAGGTATAAAGTACGGCCATTACCTGAGGACATGGAGTACACAACTGTCCCATTATTAGCAGCATCAGGATCCTTGGCATAAACTGCAGTCACGAACATGTGTCCCGGCTGGCCATCTGGAACCTTAGCATAAGGATAGTAATTAATAATGGAGGCCAGAAATAGAGCGGTATATAGAGAGCACCGCTCTGTACCGGGAGAACAATGGCATTTCTAAATATGGTTTCTAGTAGCATTGTATACGTCCATGGTTTTCATTCAATCTAGAGCCGTGACATTATAACAATCACTGTCCGTATGACTTATTAGGGCAGAAGGACATTATTACAGGGGACCCCCCCGCCATAAATCTGAACAGAGAACAGCAATGTGAGTGGGTCCCACCCCAGGAAATTCAGCAAATTCATGTATTACAAAGTCCATCTGAACTTACAATGGCTGCTGGAGTCTGGACAGACAGTGACTCCCTGTAGGAGAGTCTGTGATAGGGGTACGCGCACACAATGTTTTCAGATGCCGATGTACCCACATCATTTCGCGGTAAGAAGATGCTTCAAGAACACGCTGGCGGTGTTTTCCCTGAATCGCCTGTTCTGACAATCTTTTGCGGCAGTTTGGCCTCTGCCATTTTTTTTTTTATTCCATGCATAGGATAGTGGCAGCGTCTAAGTGCAAGCCACCAAAAGAATGGACCGGTCACTTTTTTTTAGCCCCTTCACGCCTTTTGAAGCCTAAAGCGGTCACAGACGTTACATATAGTCAGTAAGTAGTTTTCACATTGCTATGCACAAGTTCACTCTTTTTTGGCATTTTTTAGAGTCTTCTCAAGAAGGTTTCAGGCTGAATCTGAAAAATTCCATTGTGGTTCCATTGTGGCTAATTTCTGACATCTCATACTAAAATGATGAATACTAGTTATTTGTAGTCAAAGCAAAATTATTACTAGTAGCCAATAGATGTCTTTTTTATTTAAGGGATCGCCCAGAGAAACCCAGTTGCCGTCCACTTTTTTGAGGCAAAGATTGCACAAATATGTTACTTATCACTGTGCTCCAGTAGGTGGCGCTATATTACCAACTGATCACACAGCCAGCACAGTTTCATGTATCCATTAAAACTAGTGATGAGCGAGCGTGCTCGGATAAGGTGTTATCTGAGCATGCTCGTGTGCTAACCGAGTGACACCGGCGTGCTCGAAAAATATCTTTGAGTCCCCACGGCTGCGTGTCTCATGGCTGTTCGACAGCCGCAACACAAGCAGGGATGGCCTGTTTGTTTGTTGGACTGGCCTGTTGTCGAACAGCAGCAAGACACATAGCACGCTGAAGACGAGTCTGTGGGTCCGTGTAAAAGACATACCGCACACGGATGGCATGTATGTGTCATCCGTGTGCTGTAGATGTTTTTCACGGACCCACAGACTAGTATTGACCATTTTCATCCATGCACGGACACACAATCCGCTTTCAGACATAGACATGTGAATAGCCCCATAGATTATAATGGGTCCATGAAAAATATTGACAGAACATGCACGTCTAAATAAGGCTTTACATATAACACCACTTTGTGTTTTTGAGTGGGGTAAAAACAAACACTTTATGGATTATTTTATTACTTTATAGGGTTTTTCCTGCACTGGGGACAATTTTTTTTAACTTAAATACAAGTATTGGGGGCTACAAATCATTTTTGCAAATGGGTTTCATGAAAAATGTAGCATTGTTTGGATTTTACAGGCTCTTTGTTTTCAAAATCATTGATTAGAATGGGACAAATGGAAAATCACATTTCTATGTAGCACAATTAGGGCTTTAAGACCATTTGTTGCAGGCAGGTGATATAACCACTAGATGGCAGATTTATGCACTAGATAAAAGCTCAGCACCACAAACCTTTATGTGCAGCTGCTTTCCTGGTGACAACTGTGGAAAGGAAGGCTTGTTGTCATTAAGGTCAGTGACTGTGATGTAAACTGCAGCTGTGGCATTGCAGCGTGGCGTGCCATGGTCAGTCACCAACACACTGAGGTGATGAAACGCTTTATGTTCACGATCTAAGGCTTCAGAATTTATCACTTCACCTGTGCAAAGTAAAAGTGACGACAATAAGGAATTTCAACGTATAAAATTGTCCTCAATGTGTTGTCTAGAAGAATAAAGGCCGATTCATCATTGCATTTATGTCATTTTTTGCTTCGCTTTTGTTTTTGCCTGTTTTTTATTTGCACGTTATTCTTCTTTAAATTTGCGCCTTTTTTAATGTCTCTTTTATATTTTGTTTGCTTTTTTTTATGTCTGCTAATATGGGCGCAGTTGGGGGTTTCCAGATGCTTTTATCTGATTCATCAATTGTGACTTTTTGGAGCTAACATATTCCAGTCCTACCTCCCAACAAAGTGATTTTCTAAATGCCTGAAATTTTAGCATAAATGTTGTGTCATTTTAGACGACAATGTGATGCTGTGCACTAAAAAGTCACAAAAGGAGTAAAAGACAAAAATAAATAGAATTTTGGATATTACATCAGATTCGTGCACCAGGAGTGTCGTTTGGAAGAATTTGGCTCAGAAAAGTTAACGAATATCACAAGAAATAAAAAGAGAAAAATGACTTAAAACTGCAAGTGATGAATCAGGCCTCAATTTAAATTCAGTTGAGAAAAAATGCAGACCAGAAAAATAGTATATTTTCTAAAATAAATCCAGACCCAAAAATATATACAAGTATGTACCCCTAAATAGAGCTCTAATTAGACCCTAATATAAACAATGATATCTATCCAGACCCAGAAGAAACAGAAACTAAATCTAAACCTCTATAAAAAAAACTGAGAATAACTAGACTGCAGAAAACAGTCCACACTAAATACTGGCTCCTGGATAAATGCATACTCAGACCAGAACCTTCTAAATAAATGCAGACCTTAAAACAAATATAGAGACCAGGCCCCTAAATAAATACAAGCTCAAAAATACATATCTAGACCAGACCCTAGAAATATTAAAACTCCCTCCCCCCAAACCCTCCAATAACTATAAACTTCAAAATATTGACTTTTAGTCCAAGTCCTATTACTCTTTTTATATATAATTTCCCATAAAAACATTGACAGGCCTATATGTTTTCCTACACTGGCATGTCACTCTCCACAAGGAGAAACATTAACCCTTAGACCCCATTTAGAGGCCTCTCATACAGCCAAATCAGATCTCATGCTTTGCACTGAGGAGAGGCAATACCCCGAAACACATGACTGCAAATTGAGATTCTGGTTTTGCTTTTATACTAAGTCATGTGTCAAGGATCAGTAAAGGGTTGATAATGATTTTTTGGATTGTTACTTCCAAAAGGTGGAACTAGAGTTCAAGTCCTCTTCTTCTATCAAGAGGCAATTTGCATATGGAATAAAGATGACACCTTCCAGAAAGCAGATCATGCTATGCCACAGTGATTAGGGTATGATCTCTACTACTCCTAGGACTGTATAACACATTAAGGATGACTGCTA
Source organism: Oophaga pumilio (assembly GCA_009801035.1). NCBI lineage: Eukaryota > Metazoa > Chordata > Amphibia > Anura > Dendrobatidae > Oophaga > Oophaga pumilio. The sequence goes on along the minus strand of VIAB01006853.1, from coordinate 76,632 downwards.
CCTAACGATTCTGGATTTGGGAGTATTTTCTTGAGTGGATTCTAAGAGCACCACACAAAAAAGGAAAAGAGACCTTGATAAGGTCCTTATCCTTTCTATCCAGACCAGACAACAACTAGATTTAGAATGCAAAACTTCCAAATGTTTCCCTAGTTTTCATGTTTTGTGAAGACACAAGACAGATGTTTCCATAAAGTGATACAAGAACGGAGATCACACAATCAATACTCAAGTAATAGAACTTTCACAACCTGATCAAGAAATGGCTCATGTTCTTCTCCACCATCCTACAAAAATATGAAGTACTAGCTGTTTGTGTGGTATTACCTGTCTTCGAGTTGATATGGAAATAATTTTCCTCAGAAAGCAGAAAGTATGAGAGCTGTCCATTCCTCCCAGAGTCCATGTCCAGTGCCCTGATTGTCCCTACCACACCATGAGGAGTCGGACTTTCAGGAACTGTGAAGAAATAGATGTGCTGATTGAAAATTGGGAAGTTGTCATTTTCATCCAAAACCTTCACAATTACAGAAGTGGTTGCAGTCTGATCCTCAACCGGGTCCACACTTCTCGCCACCACAATCAGACTGTATGTATTCGTCTTCTCATAATCCAGAGACAGACGTAAGAAAATCCATCCTGTGTTACGATCTATTCCAAACGTAACAAAATCCGCAGGGAGTAAGGAGTAAATGATTCTAGGCTGCTGACTTTGTGTCCCGCCATGATTGGCTTTCACCTGAATGATTCGAGAGTATATAGTGAAATCTTCACTGATTTCAACTTGATGGACCAAATTTCCGAAAGTCAAAGCATGACCAAGATTGTTCCTTATGACACTGACAGTTAATGTTAAGAGGGAACTTAAGGGAGGATGTCCATTATCTTCTGCCATGATTAGGAGAATATGCTCACAGACCATTGTTAAAGTTGTGTTGAGATATAAAATTCCGAGGTTGGGCTCTATAGTAAACATGTCTTGCTTTTCATTAACAATACTGTAGGTGATGAATCCATTATAGCCATCATCAATGTCTTCTGCTTGTGCAATGTACAGTGCGCTGCCAGGAGGAGTTGTCTGGAGTAGGTCTATTCTCTCGTTCACCCTTGAAAACATGGGTGGGTTGTCATTAACATCAGTGATGGTAATGTTGACCTGAGTACTGCTGAAGACAGGAGCGCTCCCTAGCTGGGACAGTATGGTAAGAACAGCAAAGGGATGAGATTCATGATCCAATTCCTTGCATGTCGTAATGATACCAAATTGGGAATTTATGGAGAACATCTGATGTGGATCACCAGACAATATTCTGTATGATACAGGATCAATGGAATCTGAACAAGACAATAGAAAACAGGAGAATAATGTTATTTAAATGTTATTTATCTCCCAACATGTGTGCAAACAGGTGAGGCAAGAAGTATTCACAGTAATGCATGCCAAGCTACAGAGAGATATACTGATATGATATTGCTTTAAGTGCATCAATATACGTAGTGTATATCAATAATAAGGGATTTTTTTCCGTTAAATCAATTATCTATTAAAGTGAAGCACCACCCACAATGTCTAACTACTATTTAAAGGGAACCTGTTGGAACGTTTTGACTATTGAAACTAGTGGTGAGGCTATATAGGTTCTAGGGTAGTCCAACAATACAAATAACACCTGATTTGTAGTAATCTGACATGACTTGAGAAATCAAGCTTTGAAGCCATGTGTAAATTACCATTAGGGGGGTGTCGATGCGCTTCCCAGCTAATTTGCATGTGGCTTCAAAACTTGATTTCTCAGCGCCAACACACCAGAGTACTGCAAGACAGGCATTGTTTTTATTTTATTTTTCTACAACCATACCTTTAGTTTCAATAGCAAATTTATCATGACACTTAGAGCTCATTCAGATGGCTGTTTTTTTGGCCTAACAAATTTGTGCTCAACAGACAGCACACTGATCTAATATTGCCCAAAAGGCCTGTGTACACCAATGAGTTTTCACATAGACCATTATTACAGCTTGCACTTGATTTATGGACCAGACTAGTCCAGGTCAATAACAGGCAGCTTGTGCGCTCTTCTGCTATGTGGAGGAGCATATGGTGTCAGCCAATTTACGGACGTGACTTACCCATGTTATAGTACGGACAACTGAACCTGCCATTAGGTTGAAAAACATTTCCATGAAGATCAACCTTTCTCGAACCCAGATGCCTTTGGTTTTGCATGCCGCAGTTGAAACAGAGCTATGCCTGTATACCATCCAAGTATTTGCGAAAAAGAACTTTACTTAACATAAAGTTTTGCCACACACTTGGCTAGCAGTAGTCTGTAGGCACATTAGACATGCAAATTTATTTGCAGATTTGACGGCAAAGAAGAATCCATTAGTTATTGTATGAATTACAAAAAAAAACAGCCTGGAGACCATAAGCTGGCAATGTTATACGAGAGCAGCCTTTTCAGACTATAGTAAAAGTAATCCTGTGACAGATGGAGAATTATACGTGCTGCAGAACTGTTTAGCTAACGCTGCAGTAAATGTACTATACAAGCAATTATAAGTTTACTTAGATGCACAATCTGCAAACAACAAATCAAAGTGAAATTATCCTGAGAAAAAACTCTTCTCTATGTTCAGATTCAGGGTGGAGGCAGGGAAGCAGCATAAGGCTATTTGTAATAATAAAAACAAGAATTTTATTTATATAGCGCCAACAATTTACGCAGCAAATTACATTTTAGTGAAGACATGTACAGACAAAAAAGACATCACAGAGTAACACATTGCTCAAAGGTTAGATAGTAGTGAGATCCCTGCTTACAAGGTTACAATCTATAAGGAAATATGGGGGACACAATAGGAAAAAAGTGCTTGTCATGTGTGTTCCAGCCATCATTATAATCAATAGGGCATTTCAAATAAGCTGCATGAGCTGGCCACCAGAAAGTAACTATCTAAGTAAAGTTATCAAGTGCTATTGGGTGCATGGAGGATGTGAAGATAGATGAATAGGAGGGATCAGATTCTGACAAAAATTTAGAAAGAGGGAACAGAGAAGAGTTAGATTGGTCAATTGAGGCAATAGGCTTGTCTAAAGATATGTGTTTTTAAAGCACGCTTAAAATGTGGGGCTAGGTACAAGTTGTACCGGCTGGGGTAGTGCATTCCAGAAAACTGGTGCAGGATGAGAGAAGTCTTGGAGACAGAGGTGCGAAGTGCAAATTATGGAGGATGTTAGTCTTAGATCAGTTGCAGAACAGAGTGTATGGATAGTGTGATAGACAGAGATGAGGAAGGAGATATAGAGCGGTCCAGAACTGTGGAGAGCTTTGCGGGTGAGAGTGATAAGTTTATAAGGAATTCTCTAGCGAATAGGCCAACAGTGCAATGACTGGCACAAGGTGGAGGCATTGGCTGGACAGAAATATGACCCTGGCTGCTGCATTCAGGACGCATTGGAGAGAAGAAAATTTGGTTACAGGAAGTCCGATCAGTAGAGTTGCATTAGTCAAGACAAGAATGAATAAGAGTAAGAGTAAGAGTTTAAGAGTTTTTGCAGTTTCAAAGGTGAGAAATGGTCAGATTATGGATGTTTTTAAGATGCAGGTAACATGAGCAAGTGAGTGATCAGATATAGAGTATAAAGTCCTGTGTCAAATTCAACCACAAAACAGAGAGTCTGCTGCCAGGAAGTTATGGTTGAACCAGAGAAGGAACCATGAGAAGTTCAGTTTTGGAGATACTCAGTTTCAGATTGAAGGAGGACATGAAGTTAGAGACATCGGACAGACAATCCCTGGTATTTTGTATTAAGGTGGAGGTGATGTCAGAAGAAGAGGTGTATAATTGGGTGTCATAGAGATATGATAGAGAGATGATACTGGAAACCAAATCTGCTGATGGTTTGTCCAATAGGGTTGGTGTATAGAGAGAAGTGGAGGCCTAGGACTCAACCCCGAGGAACCCCAACAGTAAGGGGAAGAAAAGGGGAAGAACTACCAGCAAAAGCTACATTGAAGGACAAGTCAGAGAGATAGGAAGAGAATAGAGAATGGTGTCCTTGAGGCCAATAAAGCAGTGCAGCTTCTAATTTGAAAAATCAAAAATAGTGTTAAATAATATTTGTAACAATGTGTCACCCCATTCGGCCTCCCTGGACCCACGAAGCATAATGGCCTCCATTGGCATTCCCTGTGCTGCATATGGTAGGGGTATGTGTGTCTTTTTATTCCTCTCTGCAGGGGGCTTTGCTGATACATAACATTACAGACTGACTGGAGACAAGACTTCAGGGACCTTCTTTGACTCTTTGAGTTTAATATAACAGGTGTTTATAGGGGGTGGGATGGGGTGTGAGTATCTCTACCCAACCAAGTGACTGATCCCAAGAAGAAAGTAGAAAAAGGAATACTCATGTTTGGGGGTATTTGTTGGTGCTAAGCCTTGGAAGGACTACGATCTGCTGCTAAGGCCACTTGTTGGTGCCACTACTTGGACATTTGGAGACTGCAGAACATCTGCCACATACTATTTTCAACCACTATGGATACCTTGCTGGATTACAGGAGTATATTCAAAGGACCAGTGTTGCATTTTCCTTGCTGTAGGATTACTGGGTGGTGCCCCTGGATTTATCACTTTTGTTGCGGCCACATTGCAGACTATAAGGAATCATTATTTAGGAGTGAAGAATCACCAGGAAACACGTGCAGTCATCATTGCATTGCATCAGAATTGCTTTATAGGCAAGGACATTGCTGCTTGTAATATTGCCCCTAAATTTACCCTTTGTCAGATCATCAAAAACTTCAATGAGTGATGTTCACTGTACAGAAGACTTTAGCTTGCCAATGACAACAAACTTCCCATGTCTCAATCCTATTGAGAACCTGTGGTCAAGCCTCAAAAATTTGGTGAACAAACAAAAATACAAAAATTGTAATTAATTAACACTGATTTGACAAGAATGGGCTATCATTATTCAGTATTTGGCCCAGAATATGAAATCCAGCATACCATCGTAAATTGCAGAAGTCTTGAAAAAAGGGTTGACTTGATGTGGCTGTTGTTAAAAGTAAAAATGCTCATACTTATACTTCAGTAACCATAGAAACATTTGACTAAAGGAACTAAAAACACTGAAACAGCACACTTTTTAAAAAAAAAATTGTGTCTGTCTCAAAACTTTTGGCCATGGTTGTAGGCTAAAGTCAGAATTCATTTTGTTGCTTGGCTTGGTATTTTTTTTTTATGTAAAAATCCTCTTATATTGGTGTAAAATATAAAAAGTAATTTTCATCTTGTAGATCCCCAGTCACTCCAGTACTGACACTGCCTGTACCTGAATTTCCTACTCTGTCTGGTGGATGGATGTGCTAGATAAAGAACCGTAAAATGAAATAGGGTCTTATCCAGGTGAAACTGTGAGAATACATATGTATTGTGCTCATCTGATGTGGTTGTGTGACAAATAAACAACTTTATCTTGACATTTTGATTCTTGAATTGCATTAAAAATCAGCAGTGCAGAGTAAATCCACTTTCCCTGGTATAACCTCATAAAATGCGGGATGGATGTGGTAAGACTTAGGCCCCTTATGTCCGTGTGCAAAACACGCAGACATGTCTGTTTTCACTCGGGCCGGGAAACATGCTGCGCACGGAGAGCAGTGCACACTGTCCTCCGTGTGCATGGATGGCTGCCGGGGAAGAAGCAGCTACTGTAAGCCGCTGTTCCCCTGCGGCTGGTGCTGAAGCCGGCTGTCATTCTCTCTGCCTGCGAGCAGAGGAGAATGATGAGCAGTATATTAATATATATATCGGCTTTCACAGGAGTATCATAAGGACAGGAATGGGTGTCATCTGCAGATCCTTGACTGTCATGAAAACCCATTGTCATGCCAACCCATCGGCTCCCCATGATCACGCAACGGGTGCGCCAATGGGAGCATGGAATGTCACATTCCCCTGTTAGTGCATGTTAAATACAGATATTGACAGCGGGATTTAACAGGTTAATTGCCACGGGCGGAGCACCACGAATGTTAAAAGCACACGATGGCTGATTAACCCCTACCCAACCTTGGGTTTTTTTAATTTTTGAGCTTCCGTTTTTTGCTCCTCTTCTTCCCAGCGCTATAACTTTTTTTATTTTCCATCAATATGGCCATATGAGGGCTTCTTTTTTTGTGGGATGAATTGTACTTTTTAACAACACCACTGGTTTTTCCATACAGCATACTGGAAATGGGAAAAAAATTCAAAGTGCTGTGAAATTGCAAAAAAGTACAATTCAATTGCTTTTTTTTTTATTTTTTACCATGTTCGCTAAATGCTGAAACTGACCTGCCACTATGATTCTCCAGGTCATTACGAGTTCGTGGATACCACACATGTATAGGTTCTTTTTTATTTAAGTGGTAAACAAAAATACAAAGTTTGCAAAAATTAAAAATAAAACAAAAAAAGTCGCCATTTTCCGAGACCCTTAGCGTTTCCATTTTTCGTGATCTGGGGCTGAGTGAGGGTTTGTTTTGCTTGCCGAGCTGACTTTTTTACTGATACAATTTTGGTGTAGATACGATGTTTTGATCGCCTGACATTGCATTTTAATGCAGTGTTGAAGCAACCAAAAATATGTAATTCTGGCGTTTTGATTTTTTACACCGTTTACCGATCGATTAATTATTTTTATATATTGATAGATCGGGCAATTCTGAACGTGGCGATACAAATGTGTGTATTATTATTTTTTGGTTTTATATTGAATGAGGCGAATGGGGGGTGATTTGAACGTTTTTATTTTTTAAATTTTTTTTAAATATTTTTAAAAACATTTTTTTTTAGATTACACTTGAATCAGTAGTCTCCGCCAGCGCCACATGATGACGTCATTGCACTAGCATGTCATAGCAGAGACTATGGAAGCTCCCCTGGAGCTGCGCTGCCGTTCTGTATAGTCGGTAGCGGAGCGCCAGGAAAGCCCCCTGCCAGGATATGTGCGCCGCAGCGCACAAAATATTATAATGTGGGCAATCTGGTAATGGGCCCCCTGTAGTTTCGGGCCCCAGGAGGTAGCCCTTGCTCTCAATATAATCTGCCCATAATTATACTAAAAACAACTAAAACCAAATGTGTATTCTGGTCCTAATGCCATAAGTTTCTCTTCCCTACCTGCTAGCTAGCCTATATGCTGAAGAAGGGGTCATCTGGATGGGAGCTATGTAGCTCCGTGCTCTTTGGACCACTGTAATAGCTTTGATTTATCAATGAAAATCAAAACTGGGGGTGGCTGGTGGGTGCATAGGTTATATATACTTGAGTTCTGATACTGAAAAAAAGCCTTAGGTTATATAATAGAACAGTTTGCTTGGTTATGAATGAATATAGCTAGGCTTCTCCCATCTCAACTTAAGTGAACTTTATAGTTGACTAATTTTTCTACATTAGACCCGTTGCCATGTTCGGCTTTATGACTTCACTGAAGCGTTGTCCACGAGTCATGGAATGCTGAGCAAGAACGGTCAGTGCGAGGCAAGCAGAGGTAGAGAAGAGAGCTGAGCACTGTTCCAGAGCGAGTTTAGTTACTTGTTTCTTTTATTTTATTTTATTTTTTTAACTTTTTTTGGGAGTATTGTGTGTGGAGGGGAAGGCAGCCTAATGGCTGCACCCGCAGCTGGAGGGAAGATCCAACTACGGAGATGTCTCCCACATGCCAGGACATCCCCATACAGACAGAGACCTGAACACCACCAAAGGCAAACTGGCTTCTCTGGGTGTTTGATGGCAGCACTTTATTTTATCGTGCCATTTATTAAATGCCTGTTTGAAACACAGGAACAGGAAACAGGCCGATATTTGAATAGTACACCACCAACTGAAATGGGCCAATATTCGTAAAGTCCACTACCATATCCTCCACCAACTAAAAAAATGCACCAGTTTGAAAGACTTAAATTGTTTCTAAAACGATCTGCAGGAAACATCAGCCAAGAACCAGAGCCAGTGGTTATGATGAAACACCCCAAATTCACCAACACATCAGATGAGGTACACACAGTAGCAAAGTCGGTCAAGATCCTATTCACCAGGTACGAGCCAACTTCCTCTCAAACACCTAAAGTCCCACCGTGTATTAAGGTGACTGCTAAAGAAGCCTACAGACCTAAGCCATACATGCCAGTCAGCTATGCTGCTAAAAAGAACATGCAAGCAATGCTGATGAGCCCACAGGGAGTATGCCGGAGCTACATGAGAGATGAGGGCAACATTTCTGGTACTTGGAAGGTTATTCCCCCTAGGAGAGAATACCGCGGCACTATGATTTAGCCCAGGAAAATATAGTGGCGAGTGGCTTGCAACATGCCCATAACATCTTGTGCGCAGCTGCTTCTCAGACAGATTTTCTGGTTTCGACTATGGCTTGTTTAATGGATCACATTTTGCACTGCCGTGTTATGATTTGGTAGCTGAGGAGAGCAGGCAAAAACGG
>VIAB01006853.1:48935-64531 GCA_009801035.1 Oophaga pumilio | reverse complement strand
GTTGGTGATACACACACACACATTCAATTTTATATATATAGATGCAGAAAAGCCACTTATATTTTATCCCTACATCTTTTTTATTTTTTGCTCTTAAGCTTAGGCTGCACACATTAAACAATCTGTCACCATGACGTACTGTACGCTCAGATGTAATTATTTACATACTCTTAGTATATTTGTTCTATCTTATGGACACTGTGTTAGCTCCAGGTGCGTTACACATTATATAGTTATTTCTCACTTATTTCTTTGGAAAGCATATTATTTTGACAAAATGTGCACAATAAAAACAAACATTACCTGCAAATGTACTAGTTTATTACCTTGAGCTATTACGATGCTGAGAGTCGTAAGGAAGAGCAGATTACATTGTTGTAGTGTTTTATCTAGATCTAAGAAATACATTGAACATTTATTTCGGCTATATCTTTGCCGGTTCCCTTAAAGCTCTGGATACTCTGGCAGTGGTACTATTTCTAGGTTAACGTGCAGTGAGTCAATGTAAAGCTGCATAGAAATCATATGATTAAACCGCGTTATGCCACGCTGCCAAACTAAATCTTCTGATGACAGAGCGGTAGGTTCACCCAACCTGAACAAGGGTGTTCGTTTCTAAAAAGTCTCCTCATTAGATAACACTGAGACTACACTAGGACTACTAAAGTGGGAATGTGGCTTCTCATTTATCTACTCCCAACTTCCATGTTGGTGATGTGCAGATATTGCTGCTCTTGCATCCCCATGCAAATTGAGTGACAGGATGAGATTTCTCAGATCATGAGGCTTAGAAACAAATTTTCCCTGGCATCGTGATAGACATCACAACTAGAAAGAACTTGAGATCGCACTGACCTGTATATTACAGCACATTCAAAATAATATAAATATCCAATAATAGTGGATCTATTAAAGTTTGAATTTGATGATTTCGCCAAATTTTTGCACAAAAAAATAGATTTCTGGTAATAAATTTGTATGAATCTCAATAGTGGAAAGCCTGTAATTACTGTATATACTCGAGTATAAGCCGAGATTTTCAGCACATTTTTTAGTGCCCCTCTCGGCTTATACTCGAGTCATATACCAGGGGATCGGCAGGGGAGGGGGAGCGCGGCTGTCACATATACTCACCCCCTCCTGCAGCCTCCGTGCTTCTCCCAAGGTCTCCGGCACCTGTGTTCAGCGGTCACGTGGTACCGCTCATTAAAGTCATGAATATGCATTCTCTTTTTTCGCTTGGTCAAATTGAACCCACTCAAATTTCCATGGAAAATTATTACAACCAATTTGAGTGAAAAGGCTAGAATACACTAGACTAAAGGTACTGCCACACTACACAATCCCGCTAGCGATCTCGTTAGCGCCGCATACTAATGAGATCGCTAGCGGGATTGTTTCTAAATCGCTAGTAGCTACCTAATTTAGCGATATCGTTAAGGACGCTATCGCGGTTAGCGATCTCCTTAACGACTTTAGCGGTACAAAAGTACCGCTAAATCGCTAAAAAAGGTGCCACACTCAGCGATTAGATACTTACCAGCGGGGCGCCGACGATAAAAATAGGGTCCGGAACGATCAGGACGACGGACGAGATCACAGCAGGGGCCACGTCGCTGGTAGATGCCGCACACAACAACATCGCTAACGGGATCGCTAAATAGTGACGTTTTTTAGCGATCCCGTTAGCGATGTTGTTTAGTGTGGCATACCCTTTAATCTAGAAGTTAGATTCATCAATTTTCTATATATCTGTTCAAAACACATCAGCCAGGAGTAAGGGAAATTCAGTAGTTCTAATTATATCTCCGTCAGTAGTGTCTGTCAGCTTCAGTAATTTTACTTCTAAGTTCCTTACATTGGTACGTGAGTGATGGGCACGAACTATGAGAACAGTGGGTTTATCAGCCGAGTTAATATGGTCTCACTATTCACTTCTAAGATAAATAATATTTCTGCTGAGACGTCTCGTGTTTCTGATTAAGAACCATGGAACTGTATATTGTACCAGACTTGTCAAATAAATTATCCAGATAGTTACTGTGGAAAACAGCGGAAATTTGAAACATCTGCAGGAGACGTCACGACCTTGTAGTTAATGTCTAAATACTATATTTCTTGTTATAAAGCATAAAATCAACAGATACCCTGAAATATTATTAATGTTATAAAATTATTTACTATCTATCTATCTATTAATCTATCTATCTATCTATCTATCTATCACACATATATTTATCTATCTATCTATCTATCTATCTATCTATCTATCTATCTATCTATCTATCTATCTATCTATCTATCTATCTATCTATCCTAGGTGAATCTCTATGTCTGTCTATATCACTGTGTGCTATTGATCTGTCAATATATTCTTGCACTCTATTTTCTATCTCCATTTTTCTGTGTAATTCTATAGATCAATCCGTTGCCATATTTTTTCTCTCCATGCACCTGAGTATGATTTGTGATGTGCACCTGCAGTTAATACAATCCATAACTGGACAGCTTCTTTTGGTGACGGCTCACAATTTATGTAACAATCTGCGTATTTGGAAAGAAAAGCTGAATATTCATTCCAATTAAACTAAGCAAGGTCAGAGTCCTAATACTGATGTTTTTGCAAATCACGTCACAGTAAGCACACAGCTGCCTATTTACGGATTTCCACCGTGAGAATGATTTTCGCAGTAAAGTTCCGTGATTTATAGACAGCACAGTTGTTGACAAGTAGCGTTTAACTAAATTGGAATTTGAGGTATGGATAATATCCACGGAAATCAAGCATGTCTGTGTTTGGCAAAACAGGTCAGAAATAGGCCTTGTACACACAGGATTCCCACCATCATAAAATAATCGTAACTACAAAATGTGAAAGTCCCAGTGTACCCGCACTGGCTGTACCTTGTACACTTATTCTCAGCTAGTACAACCATAACCTTAGCATAACAATAGAATTCTGCAATCCACACGCTCCCCAACAGATGAGTTATCAGTACTTACTTAGAGGTTCTCTCGCCTTCACAGTACCGACAGCGCTGCCGTTTGGAACATCCTCTGATATTATAAATGTATAGCGGGATTTTTCAAAGATTGGAGGTGCGACTGTAGATTTTTGTATGTTAACAGTTATGGATGCGTTCACTGCAGAGGTAAGACCACCTTTATCCCGTGCACATACAGAAAAAGTCGCTTGTAATTCTTCCAGATGATTGAGCGCAGCGATCAAATAGATAATACCTAAAATAATTAAAAAAAAAAACGAAATTCAGTTGCATTATATATTACACAGAAATATCCTTACACATGATAATGTTGGTTGGAAATTAAATTATAATGTGTACTGTACAGATCTGTATTGCTAATAATCCAGAAAGGGGGACCTTCACCCTCCTTTGGTCTAGTGGTGAGGTCAGACTTGTATGGCAGGTGGCTGCCAGGTAGCACTCTAGCTCGACGTCTGGCAGTAGCTGTTGACCCCAAAGGGACAGAGACGTCACTTGCGATACATGGACAAATCAGGATGGCCACTTGGGACAAGTTCAGACAGGACGGCCTCACAGGACAAGTTCAGACAGTACGGCCTCACGAGACAAGTTCTCCCTGTGCAGACAGGGTGGCCACAGGGATAAATTCACAGTTCTGGCCTGGGTATTCAGCCCCCAGGGTAGTAGACAGGTACTGCCGATGCGACCACAGGGTACCGACACCGCCAAAGCAATCACAGGAAACAAGGGATAACTATGGGGGACTACGGGACACTAACAGACAGGGGAAGGGGGACCTGGCAACATACAGTTACCACCAGCCACCTAACAGAACTAAAGGGGTTGCTCAGGCACCTCCTAGTAGGGGATGATGCCTTTTATTCCAGATGTCTTCCAGTTATTGGCTGGGAGACACCTGGCAGGTGCATGTACATTTAGCTAAATGCTTCCCAGCACATGCTAGGAGCAGTAACCATGTGCGCGCACTGCCCCTATAAGAACTGGGGAGCAGGCGCACTCACGCCCCAGGCACCTTGCCCTGACACAGTGCGGCATTCACAGAGGAGGAAGGAGGCAGGAACAGGAACATGCCCGGGTATTGCGCCGCAGGCACCACCATGCAGGGGCGCCGGGTATACATGGGCGCTACAACTACCAACCCCCATGTCTGTCAGTAAGGGCTCTTTTACAAATCAGATTTTGTGGTAAGTGTGCTATCTATAATTTATGCAGACCTATTAAAGTGAATATGTTTTACACTTGTGGAAAAAATAAACCTTCGACACATCCTGCTTTGATCTGTGTTGCCTATAGCTACCTTACATCATCCCCCTATGATCATTTTATTAACCAACTAGATCCCATGTTGGTCCAAAGTAGTCCATCAAATCCAATGCAGTCCATATAGTGATAAGAAAAATGAAAGAAATCTCTGATATTTATTTTCACTTGCTTTATCTTAATGTGCCCAGTGCTGACCTCCTATTTATTGCAGACTTTAACCTTTCTTATTTCAATAGTAAATGGATGGTGGGCCCCAAGAGTCATGTTCTCGGGTGAGCCCTGTGTTCTCCAGTTCGACACTGTGAGCACCACGTGGAGAAATACATTCACACACCTTGGCATGTTATCAATGAGGTCATCAATGGTTGTCTGAAAAATATTCATCAATAAAACAATCCCAGGCTGCATGTTACTCATTCTACTGGGAGTAGTCTGTGTGGTCTAAACGTGCTACCATAGCCTGCAGAGTCTCCAGACTTGTCTCCTATTGAGCACATCTGGGACTTCATTGGTGGGCAATTGCAAAGAGATCTGCCAGCAGAGAGTCTTGATGATTTGTTTACCCAAGTGCATTAAGTCTGACAGAACATTCCTCAGACAACCTGTAATTTCTGTAATTTCCCCCCGGGATCAATAAAGTGTATCGTATCGTAACCATTAATTACCTCATGATAACATGCCATGGCGTATAAGTGCAGGTATTTCTGTGTGTAGAAGGGGCGAGAGGCTAGCACTCAAATGTAGTAGGTGGTGCAGGTGTACGAGATCCGCAATCTCCAAACATCAAAATAAAGTCAAAAAACACCGCACTCCTTGTGGTTATGCTTCAAGGTGAACAAGTTTTTATTATAGATGTGCTTCATATGAAAAATGACACGTAAATTAACGTTTCGGCCAACACCTGGCCTTGATCACAGTGTCACAATGTACAGATGCTTTGGAGCATGTGGAAAATCCCCCTTGAGTGGGATTTAACCATTACATCACCAACGGATATAAGTGACACCAGGACTTGTCTATATTGTGTAGTCCAGAACCCCACAATATATGGGCAGAATATTACCTTTTGCAAGACGGGCACCATATACTTGGTATATACACGTAACTTATGTGCGATTATCTTGTTATCACATGACTCTACAAGTTGGAACATCATCCTATACAAACCTTATTATATAGAATTGCTGTACTGTATTGAACATAACTACCTGGTGTCTCCCTTATGTCCTACATCTATTCCCCTTAAGGGTCCCGGATTTTCCACATGCTCCAAAGCATCTGTACATTGTGACACTGTGATCAAGGCCAGGTGTTGGCCGAAACGTTAATTTACGTGTCATTTTTCATATGAAGCACATCTATAATAAAAACTTGTTCACCTTTAAGCATAACCACAAGGAGTGCGGTGTTTTTTTACTTTATTTTGGTATTTCTGTGTGTGGCACTTATACTCAAGCAGAAAGAAGCAAAGAAAGGCGTATATAATACTTAACTTTTACTTTTTAATAGTTTAAATAGTCATAAAAAAGGATCACCTGTATTAAATAGAAAAAACATATAACAAAGACTTCCTGTAAAGGCCGAGACCGTCACCGGTCACTTCCAGTCAAATTTTCTCTTCAAAGTCGAGACCTCCACTATCAAATAACACAACTCCAGTTTCAAATTGTGCCCATCAGATACAACAGACGTACATATAACAGTAGTGGAAATAAAGGAACAATCTCACCCAATGATGTAAAAGGAGTAGTTACAAATGGTCCATATGTCAGTAATTTTCTGTTGCCAGTTTACAAGGAGTCCAAGTACAACCTAAGAGTCCCTATAGTAGTAGTAAGGTGAGTATAAGGGACATTGAATTCACAGAGAATAACTTCTCTGTTAAACAAAATTCCCAGTAAAATCCTCGCTAACAGGTTAATTTTAATTTTGGCAGATCCGCCCATCTCTATTGAGAAATGTATATAGTCCACAGATTTCAAATGCCACTTTTTCATATGTTCTCTATGTTTCTGCCCCAGTAACACATAAGACTTCCTATGTGAATTCATGAGACTGTGGAAATGAATATAAGATTGGTGTCTGTCCTCAAACATCCATTAATGAGGGTCAATGTATTTCTGTAAAATATAATGTTCGCAGTTAAAAATATTCCTCAACTTCTCAGAACAAATTTTAGGAAATATATCTGAGGTCTAAAAATGGCGCAAAATAAATCTCAAGTGTCAGGACAAGCCTGCAGATGACTTATTACAGCGGAGTAATTGTCCAATTAACCTTTTAGCCATCTCTCCTTTGGGCCTACTTCCAATACGTCAGGCTTTGCAAATGAAACTGTAAAATATGTTCCTAAAACAAGTGTAAATTCACATAACTGTGATTTATAAGTCGTCTTCTTTCTGGGTCAACTGAAAAACAATTGCTACAAGATTCACTTATATCATTTTATTTGAGAAATATGTCTAATGCTGTAACAATGTGGCATCTTCTACTGAATATAGCAGGTCGCCTCAATGCTACGGCCACTAAGTAGCCACAATTCAATCAGACAGGAGGCAGATGGCCAAGAGGGGTGAGCAGTTTGTCACCCAAACTAACCTTAAAATCTAGCAGACAAATTATTGGAAAATCTTTAAGATGGAGATAAACAGAACAGGATTAGTCGTTTAAAGGGCCCAGTATGGCAGATTGGAATACTGTTTTCAGTAGAGCGTAACCTTTTTCGAGGACTCAATGTTCGGTAAAAAACATGCTGATACAAAATTAGGTCTGTTAGTAATGAATTTATTATTTTGTTTTATGCTTTCTATGTGTCATTACTTTGTCTTGCACATGTCTCAGCTATGCATTAAGCGTGTCTTGCTATGCATGTGAAGCATTTTTCAATTCACTGAAATGGACATCAAATCCAAATACAGCACGTATAGAAGAGGCCATAATTATCAATACGTGGTCATCTTGCTAATATACTACAGGAAGCAGTGGGCCCCATGTTAAAAGGCGGAGGCAGTATAGGCGCAAAATACTGATAAACAAGCACCCATACACCTATCATCCATGGAGGGCCCGGTTGCATAGTATTATAAATGCACATGAATAAGCCTTGTATAGGGCACCAGTCACAGATACGTGTAGTGCAGTATGCTGGCCAACAACCTCTTGGTGACCCCCATATTATTAGAACAGGTGGGCTACCCATGACTATGTAAGTGCCAGCCATAGGGACAGACTGATCTTACTGATAATCAGAGCCCGTGTTTGCCACGCTAAAGCATCGTAAACAATGGATATCCATCTGAATGGGTTTCGAGTTCGGGTAACATTCTGGTACCCGAACCAAACTTTTTTTTAGATGTTCGGCTGAACCTGCCAGATCTGAACATCCACGAGTTTGCCCATCACTATTCCCTACACTAAAATCAGAAGTAATTCACTGAAAAGGACACTGAATCCAAAAAACATCACATTACCAACACATGTCACAATAGTAATTCACTACAGAATGCAGTAGACCCCATGTTAAAGGCAGAAGCAACATAGGTGCAAAATACTGATGAACAGCCATCCTCAACCCACCAATTCATGGAGGAGTGATTGCCTCACATCATAATTGCTCACCGATAAGGCTCGTATAACGTACTTCAAACAAGAAAAATAGGTCAGTGCATCCATCTGTGGTTATGTCTTAATATTACATGGAAATAAAAAATCTATTTTATCCATAGGGCTGTCCTGACCTATTATCTGATGAATTGTATCTGATGGTCACCAAACGATTAGTACATGGAAAATGTGGATTGGGGAAAACCAAAAAATCAAGAAGTGTGGTGAGGTGTAAGTGAACCCTATGTTTCAGTTAGTAAGGTGCCTCCTGCAGTTTATTGGAGTTGTGTGGCTGTTTTTTCGGTGGGCGGACATATCATTGGTACAACTTAGGCAGTCGCACAGGGGCTTAAGGGGTAAAGGGTGCAGGTGGAATTATGCATTTTGATGATCTATTGGAGTGCAAGGGTCCACATACTATGCTTGCACAGGGGCCCTTTTCTGTCTGTGTCTGACAGTGGGTGCCCATAAAGTATAGGAAAGACCCATGGGTCATAAACTGGCTTGGTGACTGTCACCTTATACCAGCCTTATCTGTATGCATAATATCAGGTGACCCCCTTCTCCATGGATGACAGGTATATGAGTGGTTGTTGCCTCTGGCTGGGGGCCCGTAGTATATTTCTATGTTGTTTAGGTATCGACAAGTATGGCATCTTCCTTTCTGAGATGTATTTGAAGTATTTGCACATGACAACACTTCCATCAGTTATTTGCTGTCTTTTCAGACACCTTTATGTAGTTAAAATGTTTTGCGCATATGTTATATATTGTCTGATTGGTCTTTAAAGCATTTTATTGGGTCAGGTTAACAAGTGTCAAACTGCTGCTTGTAAAAGTGCCATTGTAAAGACTGAATTATGACAATTTCCAACATGTGCATCTATGAAAGAAAGGACAGCTGTACTACATATGGGGTATATACATGATACTTGTGTAACATTAAGCGCACAGGTGCTAAACACGCCTGCTGTAAAAAGCATCTGGACTGGAGTTTAGAGGGGCTGTATACTGTTGTGTCATCCAGCGGCATTTTTATTCACTCCAATTAATTCTTTTCTTTTTTGGGTGAGAAGTGGATTTTGCCACATTGTGTGAAAAAAACTCATCCAAGGTACATATGTATATATACTTAGCACCAGGTATCATAAACTAAATATCTTACGTTCCAACAAGAGACTATCGTGCTGTTCTGTAATTCTCCACTTCATTCTTTCTAGAATACGAACACTAAAATAAAAAGTGGGGTGATCCTAATGGGGTTAAAGGTATGAAGCACACACGCTATAAAGCAATGAGAGGTAAGCAATTCCTAAAGAGGCATTATAAAGTGAATTCAATAGCTAGGATTGCCAACCGTCTGTACATTTCAGATTTTTTTCCAATATTCCTAAAAAGAATTCTAAAGATTGTATCTCTGATAGTTTTTTTATTCTTGTTTTGGAATCCATACCATTTTACAGTTTATAGTAAATGCTACTGATGTGCTCATATCAGAAAATTGAGCTGTAGAGTTTATATCATTTATCTCTCTGATTTGATTATAGCTTTATAGTTTGTTTATTAAAAATATTATTTGTCTTTGATTTTTGCAGAAAATGTCCAGAAAAAAATGTTTAGCAAATAAGAGTTATCTTATTTGCTTAGCTACGGTTTGGGAACCTACCTTCGCACCCTCTTTCTCAGCTGTGCACACGCTTTCTCTATAATCAGAAAAAAAAAGTTTGGCAGCCATGCTAATGAGTGCTACAGGCACCTACTATACAAGTAACAGAACAAGAGTTTGGGGGAACATTACAAAGAGCCCGGTATTTAGCTGGAAATTACTTGTAGGAGGAGCATTGTGAGAAGAGCTCTGCCCACCAGCTGCTTCTTGTGCTGCTGATTGGCTGAGACCAGCTGACTGGTAAACACATTTCTCCTCACAACTTTTCTCATAATTCTGACAAAGGTCCATTTCAGCAAGATGCCAGGGACAGCATAGAGCAATAATCTCTGAATCTCTAGTTCCAGGACCTGTATTAGTCTATTCCCAGTTGACTAGTCCATTATATGCATCTTATATATTCCCTCCAGTTCTTACTCCCGATCATCTATTTTAATTCCACATTCCCTGTCACCTGTGCAAGGTATTATATATTGTTTTACATTTTACCCTGCTGTGATTTTGGACTAAAGTTCTGTGCTCTTATCCAGCTGTTTCTTTTCTTTCTACTCATTGACTACTCGACTGTATGTCTTTATTGATTTTACCCATGGACTACTTCACACTTTTTATGCTCCCCCTATTTGGACCCAATTTTCCCCTTTTACTTGTTTTTTTTCTGGTGACAATCCATTTTATTTGCTTTAAGCTGGGGTTATACAGTGACTTTGGCAACAAAACAAGTCATGTGGCGAAAGATCAGTAGGTGTCACTGGTACATGACAGCACAATACAAGTGAATGGGGTCGTATTGCAACCCTGAGGGTACTGCAACTTCAACAAGCAAGTCAGAAAAAGGATTTTTTACAACTTGCTTGTTATGGTCGCAGTACCTTTTGGGTCACAACACAACTCCATTAACATAGCAAACTTTTGCTGCATGACATGTATCATGGCCCTAGTCACCCTGTAGCCCTAGCCTTAATCTGTCAGCACAATCATCCAGTCAGCAACAAATTTGCAGGCACAACCCAATTTTCCTTTCAGCAAAGTGCAAGCGCTAAGTATAATTATGGATGCCCACTCTGAGCTGACTTATTTTGATACAGATGATCGGCAGAGCTTAGAGAATACCACTAACTTATTCTATTATAAACCCTGCTGGTCACTTTCCTTTAAAGATTTCAATGTTTCTTAGACCCCTTTGTTACTGTCCGCTGCCTCGATCAGTACAGTAGGATTCGTACGCTCTCAGGCTCTCAGGAGATTGTTTCGCTTATTTCTTCTGAGTACATAAACCAAATGTAACTCTATGTCCTAAGATTATTTTTTTAGATAAATTAGCTATGTTTATTCCCTCGAAATGTACCAAATCGACATATTTATTTTCTATACTATGTTTAATTGTAAGATATTTAAAGAACAAATTAAATTATGGGGCACATAAGGGAACATTCTTCTACCTCCAATTTTACAAGTGAATTCATGCATAGGCAAAAAATATTTCAAAATTCTCAAAATAGAAACGTCCAAGAATCTGTAACTTAACGAAGCAAACAAACATCTGTTTTGTGTTTAAGTAAGAAGATGTATTGTATGTATACCTTTCTGTCACTGTAAAATATTGGATGGAATATTCAGAACCAGGATGAAATGAACTGGAAAAAAATAAATCTTGATTTTCTAATTAACCTTTTTTTTAATAAGCAGTCAGCAGCCAGCTAGTTGTTACTTGCAGTGTTGCTGTTTTTTTTTCTTACCTGTGTTAATTAAGCGGCATAATTGTCATGCTTTTTAATCAGACATACACATGGATGCTGAAACTTTTCGCTAATTGACAATCAGCACTCCATAGATTATGTTAAGCAAGGATGCAGAAAGTAGTGTTTTGATGTTCCTAAGTGCTACGTCTTGTTTGTGTTTTATTCCGTAATTCCCCTTCCCAATCACTCTGCAATAAAAACTTAATTTAGCCAGGTAAACAAGTCAGGATTTTTTTCCCCCATCTAGACATGATGTGTTGTATTTGTGACAATGAGAAAACAGTTGGGTGGTTTTTAGAGCAAATATATAAACATGCCCAAGGTCAGAAGCTTATTTGTACCTTTGATGGAATAATATAAAACAGCATGTTTTTCGGCGTATTGAACTGCAACCAAAGTCTTGTAGCTATCGTCTAACGTCTTCACATGGTTCTTATTAAATACATCATATTTTTTTGCCTAATGGAAAAACAAGCAGGATCAAGCACTCAAGTTTTGAGTTAAGTTTAGCTACAAAACATATCCACCACAAAGGTTTATATATAACTCAGATATTTAAACGTGTCATGCCGTGCCAAGCAATCTTATTATAGCACGCCATTAACAAAAGTAACATAGAAATAAGCCAATCTGTTTGTTTCAAAGTTTTTTACGCATCCAACATAAAATAAGCGAGCCAGTTGTTACTGAATGCTCTCAAGATGCCCGAGTGAAAGCACTCTGGAGACCGGTGACTTAAGAGCGTGCAAAGCTGTGTTAAAATTGCTTCTTTGTGCTAATTTCTAAGGTCAGATATGAGAGTTTCTGGATCAGAAAACTCCATAAGTAAACAACAATAGTCTTGTTTCCAGCATGACGGAGTATTTCTACAAGCTTTTTCAATATGAAGTTGGAAAAGTTATTCTATTGAGGTCGATAATGGTGCTGGTTTATTTAGATTACTCACCGTTGGTTGTTTTGTGTCTGGGAAATAGACAATATATCACATTTAAATTCTTTCTTTTTCCCCAGAAAATTTTCTAAAAATTATTAAAAAATAGACATTGGTCCTGATTAATCAAAGTTTTTACGCCCAATGAGGTCATGGTCACCCGTTCAGTATTTGGTCAGTATTTTACCATCTGCAGATGCACAGTGGATATGGAATTTCTTGAAATCCCATCCACTATGCTGTAACATCTGGACGCTGTGGGTTTGATGCTGCATAAGTACGTAGCATCCAAGCCGCACAACTTCGGATCGTGGGCACATACCTTTAGGCCACATTCACACGTTCAGTATTTTACCATCTGCGGATGCACAGTGGATATGGAATTTCTTGAAATCCCATCCACTATGCTGTAACATCTGGATGCTGCGGGTTTGATGCTGCATAAGTGATGCAGCGCCCAACCAGCACAACTTCTGATCGTGTGCACATATCTTTAGGCTACGTTCACACGTTCAGTATTTTACCATCTGCGGACGCATAATGGACATGGGATTTCTTGAAATCTCATCCACTATGCTGTATAAATGCGCAGCGTTCAACAAGCACAACTTCGGATCGTGTGCACATACCTTTAGTATTTTACTGACCAAATACTTAACGTGTGAATGTGACTTAAGTTTGCATAAAAGCTCTGAAAAGTCACAACAGTTTTGCGCAACATTTTGCTTCTTGCATTTTTACACCAGTTTCTCCCTGGTCCACTCAAGTGTGCAGAGCTAGTGTGGAATGAGCTGGGTGTTCCTTATGCCAGAAATCTCACTCCAGTTTCTGGCTAGAGTAAGATTTATGGCCTGGCTCACAAAAAAAGTGTACACCACTTGATAGATGCTCCTGATTCATGAAGAGGTGTGTGCTTCATTATGAATCAGTAGCTTTGACTCCTCCTCACCTCCTCATCAAAGCCAGAGAGAAACTCGCCGGTCTTGATAAATTGGCACTATTGTTTATTGTTCTACATTATTTATGGGGTTTTAGGAAAAAAGGTCAATATTTTAATCCAAAAACAGCACCAATTTTGTTCATTTGTCTGTTTGGAAATGCAGCGAAATTCCATTCACCTGAATTAATGAAATACCAGACACAACCCTTGGGGCGAAGTAAGGTTAAATTCCCACAATGGATTTTAGCAAGTTTTTGATGCTGTGTACTTTCTAGGCTTCATTCCCATAATGAGCTTTTGGTGCGTTTAAACTAATTTACCTAATAGGTGCAGAAATGATCTAGAACTCACCGAATACTCATGGTGGGAACGTAGCCATACAGTTCCAGAAAAGTGGATAGGATTTATAGAAATCTCACGCCCACTGGGCATTTTTTTTACCCAGGGTAAACTGAGCTGAGGTGTTTCAAATGTGAAACATGTCAATTTCTCTTGGATAGGGGATAACTTCCCAATCGCCAAGGGTCCAAATGCTGAAACCCCCACCAATACTGACAGCTAGTTCTCTATAGAGCTCTGTGTGAAAGAAATGGGGGTCGATTTGTGCACATCCGCTTCATTCATTCCTAATGGGACCACTGGAGATAGCCAAGCACTGAACTCAACTGGTCTTCTAAGAATCAATGTAGTGGCTGTGCGCATGAATCGACCACTATTCACACGCAGCTCTTTAGAGACTCAGTTTTTGGGATTTGTGAGTGTCACAGAGGTAAGCCCCCATCTATTGGGAAGTTATCCCCTATCCCATGAATGGGGGATAACTTCCAAACTTGAGACAGCCCCTTTTACTGTAAAAGTCCTATCAACAGCTGATAGGGGATGTGAGAGCTGCTCTGACTTAGCAGCTAACAAGGATTGGGAGATTTCATCTGCTCCAGAGCTGACAGGAGGTGAGCAGCAGCGAAGAACTGCTCCCAGGCTACTGTAAGGTTCTATACAACTGAATGGGATTGATGAGAGGCAACTAGGATTAGGAGGTCCTGACCAGCATCTCTAAATGGGAACTGCAATTTACTTTTTTTGTTCTAAATTCACTGTTCTCACAATGTCTCCCTTTTTTTCATTTACAGTTCATTGCCAGGGGACCGGCCACCGCTGCTGCCTTGTAATGGAGGCCAGTCCTCTTGGCAACTAATTATAATCAATAAAATGGAAAAGAAGAGATATTTGAAAGAAAAAAAGAATTTAAACAAAGAGCAAATTTCAAAATTACTAATTTTAGAAATATCAACCTAGACATGGCCAAACATAAACCTTTAACCAATTTGGAAAAGCAACTCTCTTTATACAGAACGACTATCTCAGCAAGCTGCTGTAGATGAATAGATTTAGGGAGCCTTGAGACGCTCCCCATTTGGGGGTTTAAGTAAATTTCTGTCCTTCTGGGGTATCACAGTTTGGCGTTTCCTTCTTTTAGCTTAGCACATCAGTCTACGGATACATGTAATTACTGTATATTGTGGGGACTGGGAGTCATCCAGGACTGAAAATAGCTGCAAGCAATGAATATTAGTGTACACTACACACCTACACGTCTGCATAAGTTATACCCACCCAATGGACATTAGTTATGTCAAAATGTGAATATCTGGGTGCTTCATATCAGAAGACTCTGATTAAGACACAATGATCTTGTATTTTATGTAACTGAAATTTAATTGAAACTGAATAGGTTTCCCATAACCATCATATTTCCTTTTCGACATCCATCGTCTTGGTGTATCCTGTTTATTCTATCAATTGCACTATTTACCTTTCCCATGATGTCACGTTTCTGCACAAACCATCAGACCATCACATGAAATTATCATACTCTTTCAGGCCATTCCCACGGATATACCTAATGCATTGCTTTCTCCATCACATTTTGGGGAGAAATACATTGAAATGCTTTGTCTCAAGTAAAACAAGTGCTTTTTAATATTTGTCTAAAGGCAACCAGGGAATTAAGTTGTATCTTGTTACCACAAGTCCATTTTTAACCTTTGCTTAATTCATACATTATGCATTACCTTGATAAATTACAGTGGTCTGTTGAAATAGAAATAACAGAAACAGTTACATAAATGTCACAGGTAGTAACATTGTAGAAGCAAACACAGTGTCAGGAAGCAATGGAGAGGTCACTGCGAACACGGGACATTCTCACAGCTGTTTAACGCTTACCCTGAAGACCCTGTGTGTTGTATCAGATACAACTACTGCTTATAAAACCCGGTACAACTTGTTCTCCGCATTCATACACTTCTGAAATAAACTCGCGTTTAGAAACTGCATCCAACAAGTAGAATGCAGACATAGCTGAATTATACTAAAGCATTGGTTTGGGAATGTTACTGGGTGCAACATCTACTCTGGAACAAACTATTAGTGGATCAGCTCA
>VIAB01006852.1:37234-62281 GCA_009801035.1 Oophaga pumilio | reverse complement strand
CTTTGTCAGTGGGCAAACTTACAAAATCAGCAAGGGATCAAATCTTATCAGAGATCTTGTTTCTCCCACTGTAAGCAAACAAATAAATTGTCACATATAACTCATTTTTGCAGTTTGATATTTGATGATTGCACTCTGATATTTTACAGCAGCAGAGGATACCAAGCCCATGCTAATAATGCAGCAGAAAACCCACAGGTCGAAAAAAAAAACCCCGCCTTTGATTTCACAGACACAGTGGGTTGTGTTCACTTGCAACCAAAAATTACAGTAAAAAGATACAGTATAACGTAACCACATGGAGTCATAAAGGGCATGGGGCATCAGAAAATGACCTATTGTTTAAAGAGGTTGTCAGTGGATTTTTTCATTTATACTGAGTACCTCCGCCAATTACTGCTGTTCCTCCGAGTCTGGAACAGTTTTTCGGTTTCTTCTGTAACCATCCGTTCTAAAGTTATGCCTCTGATAATAAAAGGTACAAATGTTCCCTTCAACCAACTTGACATAAATGGTTCCAGTCTCTTTGTGAATTTGCCCAGAAGTTCTGTGGTATATGACCAGTTGGTTGAAGGGATAATTTGCATCTTTATTATCAGAGACATAAGTTTGGTTATCCATGCCAGTCTTCCACTTTACTCCATTAGAGGGGATGTCCACTACTAGGACAACCCCTTCTGATACTCCATGCTTGGCTCCATGACAAAAAAAAAAGGGCTATACTTGCCTCCCGTGCCGGCATAGTTACCGCGGTGTTGGTACTCGCTCTCTCTGGGGCTTTCATGCGCTTTTTGTGCATGTGACCCCGGTGCCCAATCGGTGCTGACGTCACCATCTCCGTCTTCTATCAAATCGAACATGGAGAGGAAGTTTGGGCTGCAGCTGATCCCTGGCTTCTTCTTGATGTTCAATTCATCCGAAAGTGGAGACCGTGGCGCCTGCGCCAACTGGGCTCTGGTGTCACAACAACCGCACCAGAGCCTTGGGGCCGCTAGTGCCAACACTGCAGGAACGGTGTTGGCACTGGAGGTGAGTATAAGCTTTTTTTATTTTATCAGGGCCAAGAATTGGGTATGAGAAGAGGTTGTCCAAGTAGAGGACAACTAATTTAAAGTCAAATTTCCAAGGGGGTGTTTTTGGTATAGAGTTTCTATCTTCCTATGTAAAAAAGGCTTTGGCGATCGTGACTGTTATTGGTGTAACCCTAGCATTACGGTACGTTGAAATGCCGAAGAAATTCACACCAATGAAAATCCATTCCACACCTCTGAAGAGGGTCGCTTCTGTTGCATTCACGTGGATTTCTGCAAGCCCTATTCTGATAAATCACAGTAGCAGAATTCTTCATCATTTTAACATTTCCTTACAGGACAGCGAGATTGTTTCTTTACAAAAATCTCCACTAAATAAAGCTCTCAGGACATATTGAACTCATAAGGACATAAAAAAATTGGGTTTCGAATTTAAATGTTACCCAATGCAAGTTATGCTGGTCAGTGACTACTTTCTGGGGTGCTGCTTGGACATCCTTGTACTAATTGTCAAATAGAGCAATGCAAGACACAGTGCTGCCCCCTTCTGGAAGGCTAAAACGTTGCCAGTGTCAGTGAAAATTTAGAAGCTGTGATCCAAAGTGCATTACAAAAAAAAGGCGTGTAATTTTACTTAAATGTTCATTTATACAGGTGAAATGTAAAGTATAATAAATATATTTCACCTGTAAAAACTGCAACTGCAGCAAAATATGCCAAAAATTCATACATTTTTTTTTATAAAGCAGAAACAAATGCATTGTATGAATATACCACTAAATGCAGATGGGTGTCATTATAGCCTGGGTCACTAGGGTGATAATGTGTGTGGGGATGTATTATTTAGGGTCTATACAGGCGTACTATGAATAGTATTGTGTCTACTCAAAGGGTACACATTAGATGGATATCGGTGTAAATACTGAATGTGTGAACAAGGCCTTAGCCCGCGACATCGGCCTACATTATGGACCGTGTATGGGGGGCTGAAGGGCAGTATTAGTGCCTCCATGATGTTACTCCCGATTCCCTCTTGACAGATGGTCCTATAATTACACTACTGTTGTATCACATCCATATGGGATCTGTGTGTACTGTGGACTAGGAAGTGTAGAGGAGAATAATAATCATTTATTGACTTATTACGGCCACAAGAGATTGTATTTGCTTTAGTTAATCCATGCTGAGAAGCAGATGACGGCGTTATGACTGGGACTAAGGAAACTGGATTAATATTCTTATGGCAGGAATTGATTGCGCTGGTTACCAGGCGACGAAGCAGCGTGAGTTATTATCACACAGTCGGCTTCACCTATGTGCTGCCCTCTATTTGCCAACCTGCAGATAGTGAGGCAGATGAACAAGTGTTATAGTGACTGTAAAGATCTCCCCTTTAGAGAACATCGCGAGGAGACTCATAGGTTCATTGTCCCCCTCACAGTTCTTTGCGTTATGTTGTCTTTAATGTGGTCTTATTCCCCCTATATTTACCTCAGGTTCAGCTTTTGGTTTGTTCTGCCCCCCCCGTGTGGGAGTGCCTTTTGGTACTCACCTTCTAGATTCTTCTTACAAGTTGTCAGTTGACCGGGCGGATTCCAGCAACAGCATTCTGATTGGTGAATAGGTCCAAAGGCGGGATCTGATGGAAGGATATAAACCCAGCAGTCTGGTCCTTGGTGGGCGCTGAGGAGCGTCCCGAGAACAGCGCACGCTCTAGTACTCGCAGTTGCAGTGTTTATTAGCTGGATCGTCTCAGTGGACATTTTCTTAACTTTTAAATGATAGGTTTTATTTGATTTTTTTGTTTTAAAAGGGATTTGATAGCTGGTATTTATTATGTAACCGTTTAATATAACCCCCCCCAGCCTTTTATTTCCACTTTTAGCTTATGGGGTTGGCACTTGGGGTGTCAGGGGTGGCTGTGTTCCCATGTACCAGAAAGCCGCTTTTACACGTCTGACATTCATAGTCCGAGTAAGGGCCCCGATATCCAGAGAGAACGTGGGTCTCTGGACCCGAACTCAATAGTCAGTAGGACATCACCATCCGGGCTCAGATTGTGAATGTTGGACAGTTTTCTAGCGTAAAAGTACATGAAAGGTCTCAGAATAATTGTGCAGCTTGACAACTCCATAAAACGTTGGAGAATTTTTACACTAGTCCTAGCCAGCTGCCTCAACTTTTTAAAAAGTGGTTGGCGCTCTGGTAGGATGGTGCATTGCAACGCACCAAGTCTTTCCCCATTTGCTCCACTCCTGGTTTTGGCATAAAAACAGATGCAAAATAATGACGCGTGAATGAGACCTAATCTATAGTACACTGGCTGTTAGGCCGAGGTCACACTTGAAAGAAACTCGCACCTCTCGGGACCGGAGTGTGCGGCTGCATGTATTTCTATGCAGCTGAATGCTCTGGTCCTGAGTGCCAGCAGCAGTGCCGGGTATTGAGGTGCGAGTTTCTCGCAAGTGTGACCCCGGCCTTAGGACGGTGCTGCTTGACAATCCCATGTAACAAGTTGTACTTTTTCCTATTTTAGCAACCAGGTCTGTCTCAAATTTTGTACTCCCCTAATAATGGAAAAATAGCATAAACCCCTGGTTGGGTCAGTAGATGATGCCATTTCCCATTTTAGGCTATGTTCACACTTGTGTTGTAGTTTAGGTTTATAAGAGGATTTCAGCCCCCAGTAGATTGGTACTGTGGACATACTGGTCATTCTGACAAAGAAATATGCCCCATGCACAGGGGTGATACTATAATAATAGGTGCAGGGGTTGCACCTTAGTCTAGGTGGTCCCTTTGGCCCATATGAAAACACCATTGATTTGCAATAGTTGGGGGCCCCAATAGAGCTTTTGCATTGGGGCCCACGAGCTTCAAGTTATCCCACTGCCATGAAGCACATTTTTTCTAACAAGTATGAAAATCTGCTGCTGAGCATTTAATGCAAAATATGAATAGACTTAAGTCTGTCACGTTTTCTAAAAATACATGTAGAGGTGCAATCACTTTAAAGGAAATATACAGGAGCGGATAAAAACAACTGGGCGACTTCTCATAGGTCTTAGAATTCTGTTTATAGGAGGCTTCCACATTTTAACACTGTCAACATATCCCAGGGCAACTTCTCGCCCATTTTAGCAGAGTCCTCCTGCCTATGGACCAGGATTTCTTGTAAGGAGGTAGAAATTTCTCAGTATTCCTGGTATTCTGTAAGGAGGACATGCAGGGGACGGTCGCAGCAGGAAGTCAACTGAGCACAAAGTGATGACAGAATGGGGCATAGTTCTGGCAAGTTCTCCTGTATCACATACATCTGTTTTTCCAGTAATGTCCAGAGCAACTTGTAAACTCATTTGAGGGACAGGGGAGGAAGGATGAACAGTGTGACCATAATGGGTAGTGGAGCTTACTTTTACCTTTTATTTCAGAACTTAGGCTATGATCAGTTTCACCTAATACCAGGAGAGAGGAGATGAACCAAGGGCATTTTTCAGAAGCTTAGTACTGTAACCTGAGGACTTGTGCATATGACCGATTTTCTCGTGCGAGTGCCATCTGTGGTTTTCACGGATCGCACTTGTTCCTATGATATTCTATTTGGCTGTGCACGTCTGATTTTTTTTTTTCCTCGGACCAAGTAATC
This sequence comes from Oophaga pumilio, assembly GCA_009801035.1. NCBI lineage: Eukaryota > Metazoa > Chordata > Amphibia > Anura > Dendrobatidae > Oophaga > Oophaga pumilio. Next base: position 57,604 of record VIAB01006852.1, on the reverse strand, counting down.
CATGGAAAAAAAAAAAAAAGTCACAGACATGCCCAATTTTGAGCAGAGTGCAGATCAAAATCGGCAATGCAAGTCTATGGGTCTGTGGAAAACATCGGACCACACGCAGTTGACATAAGAGTGCGTCTGATTTTCACAAACTGAAAGAAAGGAGACGGTGGAGAATTTTTTTTTTCTCTTTAAATCAGAGAGAATTTGATGCCACGTTCTTCAAACGCTGATCTGAATAATTGCACTGTTTTTCTCAGATGTGGAGAAATCGATCATTGATCTTCCCTTAGAACGCTCGGGGTCCTGGGTTCAAATCCCACAAGGAACATCTTCTGCAAGGAGTTTGTACGTTCTTCCTGTGGTTTCGTGGGTTTCCTCCCACATTTCATATACATACTGTACTGATAGGGAATTTATATAGTTCGTGGAATTAATGGTGCTATATAAGCGAGTAAACTAATATTAAAGGGTCAGGTAGCAGCACGTACAGCCTCTATCCAGATCTGGGGGATCATCACCAGGGGGCATGTGTGACTACCAATCCATTCACTCAGAGGACACATGACTCACATTCTTAGGGCTTCTTTCCACTTGCGAGAAATACGTCCGATTCTCGCATGTGAAATCCCAGCTCTGGGGCCGGCGCTCAGGAGTGGAGTGCGCGGCTGCATGTAGTTCTATGCAGCTGCTCGCTCCACTCCCAAATGCCGGCCCCAGAGCTGGGCTTTTACATGCGAGAATCGGACGTATCTCTCGCAAGTGGAAAGAAGCCCTTATGATCAAAAAGTGTCCATAAGGTTGGATTCCCACTACCCTACATGTATCCCCCGCTGCTAGGTGGTAGTATTACCCCTTTAAAACGGTATGCCAGGAGCCAATCCTTTTGCAGCTGGAATATCTTAAAAATGTTTACTGGTGGCATTTTGCAGGCCTTCATGTTTATTAGGGCACTCTGTAAGAAGAGGCATTTTGGCAGAAATTATAAAGCACCTGACCTGTATTTATGGGAAAGAGTTACAAAAAAAAAAAACACCCCACAAAAAAATTTCTTTCTCAGTATATTTAACCCCGTCCTAAAATATATACATCATGTATATTATTTGTAACCAAACATTTTAAAAAGTCATATATAAATCATAAGAATAGATAGCCAAGATGAAAACATTTGTGTGGTCCTTAAAAGTGAAATGGGCTTGGTTAATAGGTAAAGCCAAGTCCAATAGTGGCAGGTTGTAAGATTAGTGTGAACAGATAAAATATGATGTCATGCCTTCAGTGACGCCACTCCCAATTTAAACTCTTAGGTGCTTTCCAGGCAATGAATGATTTACAGTGAATCAGGGAGACTGACCCACATGTTGTACAACCTTTACCCTGATCAACAGTAATTATGAAAAATCTTATTGTCACAAGTTTACTGCATTTCGTCATGTTGTGGTGAGCACAGATGCTTGCACAATAGATCATAGGACCTAGCATTATCATATGATGCACAAAAACAGGGGAAGAGCAAGACTTATCCCGTTTAAAAATAAAAATAAAGACCATTCCGATACTTTTCTGGCTGCTGTTTCCCTTTCAAACAACCAAAATAAATGACTACCAACGTTGCTTTTAATAGACAGATGTTCAGCCTGCATAGTAACCAGTCCATTAAAGGCGTCCATGGTCACAATACAGTGTCCAGTTTTTTTTTTTTAACCCAAGAAACAGCACTACTCCTGCCCATAGGCTATGTCTTGTAATGCAGAATATCCATAGTCACTTGCATGGGGCTTATCTCGGGATTGTGTACTTGTTTGTGCTGAAAAGGAACATGCAAAGCCGAAACATGACCATTAAAGTTTTTATCCCTTTAACATATTCTAATTTTATTAGATAGCACTGTATACTTAAAATTGTTTATTTGGACCCTCTACCCAACACATGATGAAAAGCTGACCTGCGGATTCCTTGTATGCTCTATGTAGAAAGAGGAAGTCTATTTTCAGTGACTGCATGAATCAACATTAGAACTACAATTCTACATCACTACAAAGTCCCTGGCAGCCAATGTTCATCCCCTCTTCAACTGCTGACTCAGCTGCCCCAGCCACCCTTGCTTTTATCCTCCTCCTTGTTTCCTTTAGGTAGTGGTATAGGATTATAGTTCTAATGATGATTCACACAGGGACATGAGAGCTCCTATTTCTATATAGAGCATGTACAAGAATATTGTAAATGCGCTAATTGCGGTCCATGTGCTGGGCACTGTATATTCATGACACTGCTGTGTTATACTGCATTGTGTATGTGGTGCAGTAGCCTTCACAGTCCATGAATGGCAAGTGGTTGCCCTCTACTTTGGAGGCATACAGTAGCACTTTGTGATACATGTGGCTTGCGCACCCACTATGCTGGTGCTAAACTTAATAGGGATCATCCAAAATTAGGCTAATGCTTGCAAGTGACATAAAATAACGCTTACCTGCTAAGATTCCCCGCTGTACTGGTGCTACCCTTCTGTCTTCATTTACTCAATCACAAGGCTTTGGCACTGTACGACACAAGATCAGTGAAGCAGGGTACTTACACATGTCAGTGCGCATGCGCGGGGAGGCGCTCATCACGACACATGGGCGGCTCTACCATACACTGTGCAAGCGCGGGATTCTCAAATCGGATTTGAGCGACGTTGGCGCTGCCTCAAGAACAACATTCAGATTGCACAGGCGGTGGAAACCGTGACTGAACCCAATGAAGCACGCCCCAATGACTAAATGAGCAGGTATGATCTAACTGTATAAAGTGCTTTTTACACATGATTAGACTACCATTTTTGACTAAAAAAAAGGAAAAAAAAAAAAAAAAGCTGTTAGTGTTGCAATGTGCATCACTAACAACGCACTGGGGACAGTTTACATACTAGAAAAAGGACATGACAGGTTCAGTTTAAAACATTTATTCTCTAATCACAGTTTCAAAAGTTAAAGGAATAGTCCAGACTGAATATAGAATGTAAATGTAACCCAGGTCAGATCTGTCTTTATAAGAGGATCTGCCAATTTGGATATGTTAACTTCCACCTTATAATATAGTAAATAAGAAGTGCACTTATTCCTGAGCATTGAATGTGACTCCTAAGCAGGCAGTCTAGATAAAAGGAAAGAGTAAAACAAGAACAGAGACTTCTATATGATACAACACAATATTTCCTTCACCAGTGGATCAATGAAATACCTTAAAATTCTTCCAGATAGGGTTAACCCTGTGTCAGATCTTCATGTGATACAACCTAATCTAAATGCTATTGCGAATAAGACAGGACAGTGATTTCTGGGGTCCCGCTGCGTCACACTGACAAGAGTCGAGCATAGCACTTGGTTTTCATAGTTTCATCGAGACAATTATGGGGGCTAACTGGTAGTTTTTCTCAAAAGGAGAGTTGACATGGTGCAAAATGTCCCATTTTAATCATTAGGAAGTGGAGAAGCGCAGATGTTATTTTGCTTTAGGCTAAAAAACTGCTCCAAAATGCAACATGTTTGAATGGAGCTCCACTGCTTTAATTTCCAGTGGCATGAAGAAATGTAAGGAACAATGTCCAGTATCACATATACAGAATTCACAATAGGATCCTGGACTTGTGGAAGTTTGGGTTCTGGTACTTGGGCCATCCGGGTACCAGAACCCCATTTAAAACCATCTTTCTCTGCAACAGACTTCCCCCAGAACTCCGAACATTGCAACAGACTTCCAGAAGTCAACGTTCGGCGGTTAGCACCAGACAGTTAAGGTTCGCTGATCTGTAATCCTACCTGAACACCAGACATAGAAGGCTGCAGAGTTTGGGCGAGAAAACATTCAACCCGTCTGGACATCGCGGTGCATAGTTACACTGCACGTCAGATGCATGAAATTGGCCTAACATTTACAAATTTTTAAAAAATATAAAAAAAGTCATGAACAGTTAGGCTAAGTTCACACGTAGCGGAATTGCTGCGGAAATTTCCGCGGCAATCCCGCACTTCTCCCGCGGGAAATACGCATTTTTTTTGTATGCGTATTCCCGCCAGAAACTAGCGTTTTGCAAGCGTAATTAGCTTGCAGAATGCTAGCGTTTTCCTAGCGATCTGTAGCATCGCTTGGAAAAGTGATTGACAGGTTGGTCACACGAGTCAAACAGTGTTTGACACGTGTGACCAACTTTTTACTATTGATGCCGCATCAATAGTAAAAAGATCTAATGTAAAAATAATAATAAAAAAAATAAATAATGATATTCTCACCTTCCGGCAGCCCCCGCAGCTTTCCCGCCTTCAGTGACGCTCCCGGCAACTCCCGGTCCCAGGAGTCCTTTGCGACAAATCACCCCGATGACGTTGCATCACGCGAGACCGCTACGCCATCTGGGTGATTCTCGCAAAGGACTCCTGGGACCGGGAGTTGCCGGGAGCGTCTCTGAAGGCGGGAAAGCTTCGGGGGCCGCTGGAAGGTGAGAATATCATTATTTTTTATTTTAATTATTGTTTTACCAGGGATATGGTACCCAGGGCCTGGAGGAGAGTGTCCTCTCCTCCAGACCCTGGGTACCATCGCACATGAACCGCTTACATTCCGCAAAATTAATGAACATGTTGCTATTTTTTCCGCGAAGCGTTTTTTTCGCGGAAAAAAACGCAACATGTGGCCAAAACATGCGGAATCAATTAACATGTATAGGATGCTTAATGCTTGCGGAAAATCGCGGAAAAAACACAAAAAAAACGCAAATATTCCTGAACGTGTGCACTTAGCCTAAACGTTCTTTTTTTTCTAGAGAATCATGCAGTTTCTCATGCCGGAAGGAAGGTTTAGCCATTTTAAAAATAAAAAAATAAATAGTTGATTAGCAGTAGACATTCAGTCCCCAAGAACAGTATTACATGGTCCCCATAATCTTAGAAAAAAAAGCAGTGTGTGTCGGTCCACTTTAATAAATTATAACTGAAGGAAAGCAATTTTGACCTGTTTGTCAAATTATAATTGAGTGTTCTTACTGTACAACATCCTCTAAGCAGGGACGCAAGACACCGTCTCCTTTCTCAGGAGTTGTAAGTTCCAAGAAGTCGCCCTCACACAGTGAAGTCCAACGCCTCTACCATCCATGTACATAGGAGGAATACTCCAGGACCATGACTGGTGCAGAACAATGGCCCACAGAAGGTACGGCCATGTGAAGTTTTCAATAACACATATGCCACCATGAGCAGGTTTAAAAAAAAAAATTAAAATAAAATAATCTTCTGCTTAAACTGTCAAATTTTCACCATGCAAAAGGCACAATTCTTACTTTAGCATCAGAAAATAAAACAAAAACAGAAAAATTAAGACCACACGGGCAGAATTTTACGAGAGGAAAGTCTCCCATGTAAGTAAAATATAATAAAATCATAAATGGTTCAAGATCCAATGACAAAAAGAGAAATCACTATTACTACTTGACAGTTGTTGGGAGACAGCCATCTCGACCGACTCTCCCAGTAACATTAGCGCTTGCTCGGCTGAGACCTCCAGTGTCGCCATGAGAGAGCCACTGTCATCCCTTTCGGTAGTTTCTCTCAGGGAAGACAAAAGGATCAGCAGACTGAAATCAGACATGCTGGACTCTTAACTTCCCCAACAGTCATCTTTGGGGGCCCCCATACACATTAGACTGTTGGCCGAACATGTCGATATGGGCTGACATTAGCATAAAGTGGCAGTCCTTTATTTACATGACACATAAAATGAGGTTAGATGGCATGGGCAAGTATCATACCCTAGAAGTACAAAGCAAACATATTATATCTATTGTACACTGAATGAAGTCTTACCCCAAGTCCAGATTTACATTTTTAAAATCATCTCAGCAATTCCAAAGTTTTAAAAACAAAAGAAAAAAAAAAGTTAAAGTAGATAAAATAAAAGCATGACTTATTGCCAGTGCTTCTTGGGATGTCTTTTCTTGGCTGGTCTTGGATACCTCTGGTTCTGTTGTGAATGAGGAGAATGTACTGGAAAACTACGGCTAGGGTTGTGGTCACTCGGTGGAAGAGGGTCTGGTCTGCAGTCTTGAGGAGGCGCGCCATTCACTGTCTCGAAAGCTCCATGTTGAGGGAAGGGTCTCTGTCGATAGTGCCGGTGTCTCGTAGGACCTCTAAATATGGGCAAGAGAAAAGGACATATGACAACAATCATCAATATCGGATCCAAAGCTCTGCATGCAGTGTGGTTACAAATATACAGGGACTTGCCACTACTAGACACAGCTTCAAAGTAAAAAGACGATTCCTGGAGGCTCCGATCTAGGTACGGTGCCCCCTGGTGGTCATGTGATGTAAAAGACAATATCGTTCAATGAGGCAAGTATCAATTTTTTTTTATTTAACCCCTTCTATGTGATGTTACATCATATGCCAGCTCCCAATTCTGATGCTGGCTCAGGGATCAGCCATCATATGCCTTTCACAGCCAAGTGTGGAGCTGAGCTCAGCCTGCAGCTGCGAACCTGTTAAATAGCATTGTCAATCGACAGCCGACAGGTTGCCACGCCATCTGGAGGTCTACTGAAAACACCTGTGTCCGTCACTATAGAATATGGCTAATATATCAGAGACCGTGACTTACTATTAACACCACTACTGTTCTAGCAGGCTCAAGTCCCCTGAAGGGGACTAAAATACAAGAAAAAGTTTGAATACCCCCACTTTCCTCCACCCATTAAAAAACAAAAATGTATCTCCACATTTGTAAAAGTTTGGGTTAATTTAATATTTTGATCAATCAGTAAAATATGTAATGAGATAAAGAATCAAAATGTGTTTTTTTTCAGCCGCTGCAAAAGCGCAAAAATGCAACAAGGCGATCAAAACATCATACAGTGGTATTAATAAAAAATATTGGCTAAGGGCGCAAAGAGCAAGCGTTCACACAACGTTATAGTCCTCAGAAAAAGAGACTTTTTTTTTTTTTTTTTAAACAAAAACCTTCCAATTTTTTTCATACCCACCAAAAAAAATAAATGAACAAAACCTACGAATGTTCATTATTTCTGTAATCACAATGACCTGGAGAATCATGTTGCCAGGTCATTTTTACTGTGTAAGAATCTCACACAGTTGCAGAACTGCACTTTTTCACCACACGTGGAGTATCTTTCCTCCGCCTACCAGTGCATCACATGATAAAATGAGTGTTGTAACTCAAAAGTACATCTCGTTCCACAAAAAATAACCACATTGCTATAGTGATGGAAAAATAAAGTTATGGATCTTGCAAGAAAAGGAGAAAAAAACCCGAAAGCGCAATCTACGGAAATGTAGAGAAAAAGCAGTGCAGCTGATAACTTCTGTATTGGTCGGTGCCTAACCGCTAAGATTCCCACCAAATCACTAAAAAGAAGCATTTTTGTACCCTTACTGACTGTAGCAGCAATTTACACACTGAACTGCAGCTCCAATCGGTCTCCGCGGGACTGCGGGAGACAGCAGAGGGCATCAATCAGTCTCCATGGGACTGCGGGAGACAGCAGAGGGCATCAATCAGTCTCCACGGGACTGCCGGAGACAGCAGAGGACACCAATCAGTCTCCACGGGACTGCGGGAGACAGCAGAGGTCACCAATCAGTCTCCACGGGACTGCAGGAGACAGCAGAGGTCACCAATCGGTCTCCACGGGACTGCGGGAGACAGCAGAGGGCACCAATCAGTCTCCACGGGACTGCTGGATACAGGAGAGGGCTCCAATCAGTCTCCGCGGGACTGCGGGACACAGCAGAGGTCACCAGTCAGTCTCCACGGGACTGCTGGATACAGGAGAGGGCACCAATCAGTCTCCACGGGAGTGCCGGAGACAGCAGAGGGCACCAATCAGTCTCCGCGGGACTGCGGGAGACAGCAGAGGGCACCAATCAGTCTCCACGGGACTGCCAGAGACAGCAGAGGGCACCAATCAGTCTCCGCGGGACTGCGGGAGACAGCAGAGGTCACCAATCGGTCTCCGCGGGACTGCGTGAGACAGGAGAGGGCACCAATCAATCTCCACGGGACTGCTGGAGACAGGAGAGGGCACCAATCAGTCTCTACGGTAATGCGGGAGACAGCAGAGGGCACCAATCAGTCTCCACGGGACTGCCGGAGACAGCAGAGGGCACCAATCAGTCTCCACAGGACTGCTGGAGACCGCAGAGGGCACCAATCAATCTAAACATGGGAAAATGAAAAATGTTCCCTTACCTAAAATGGTGAGGTGGGCCATCTTCCCTTTGCAAATTGTGTCTGGGACCTGGCATATGTGGAAAACCAGGTGGCGGTACCATGGGACCATGACTGCAGCAGAATAACATAAGGACAGACAGGCTTGTTATACCAATGTTGGGTGCCTCATACATTGTGCAGAAAGGGTTAAAAAGAAGGGTCATTCCAGCAGAGATGTTTCTAGATAAGATGCAAATACCCCTTAAAGTATAGTGCAACGGAGTCTGCACCATCATCTGGACACATAAGGGGCTCACTGACCGATGGCCATAACACCAATACCAAGTGTCAGGATGCGGACAATGAACTATTAGATGAAAACCCCAAAATATTATTTCTTTACTGCCATAGTGGGACAGACATGGGAAAGCAGTAACTAAACACAAGCTGTGTGCTGGGTGACACACTCACCTAGGATATCTCTGACCATGATGTGGTAACTCATGACGTGGTCCCATCGTTTGCAGTGGCGCATGCAAATATGGATGTGCATACCGTGGCCCAGGAACCTTTGTACCCCATCTTGGAGCATCATGAGTGTGGCTGAAGAAAAATGGAAAAATCCTTTAAATAGATTTTGTGCAATTAAGAAATCCAGATTTTCCCCCACTTCTTTTGTATCTGTGATATTAGTTAAAGAGGTTTTCTGAGCAAAAGGCGTTTGCTGTATTTTGCTGTACAGAATCCAATCCCCAAGTATTACAGACTGTCACCCTCCTGGTCTCCATAGCCAGTGCAAGCAGTGATGCCACCATTCAACCAGCCACAAGACTGTGGCTAGCGAAAGGCAGCAGCGGTCAGGTAACATGAACCACTGGTCATTGAATGTTTTCCTTAGGATGCATGATTCAAGTTACCAGACTGCTGCAGCCCATCAAAAGGCCGCATCAATCCTGTGGCTGGTTGAATGGCACAATCATTGCTTTCAGCACCAGTGTTGGATCCACAGAGCTGCCTGCACTGGATCCAGGAGGGGGACAAAATGAGATTGAGTTATATTGCTATTTTTACAGCATCCAATCTCATGCACCTTTTGACCAGACAACCTCTTTAAGGCTAGTTGTACACATACACACGTCTTTCAATTCTTTCTTTTCAAGCAATATTACACTTTCTGCAAAATGTATTTCCGGATCAGCTCAGCTTTCATGAACTCTGCTTGCAGTCATACAATAGAAACCTTTCATTTCCGCTCCTCATAATGTGTCCTGGCCATGTGATGGACACACAGGACCCATCACAGGTAATGACATATCACATGACCAGGACAGGTTTTTTCTACACTATAAGTAAACAAAGAAGGATTCTATCAGATGCAAGTAAGCAACAATTTGGAAAATCCATGAGAAATTGAAGCAAAAAAAAAAAAAAAAGTACTAGAAAAATCTTTGTTGCTTACCGGTAACGGGATTTTACAGAGCGCGTGACAGCACAACCTGAGAGAGGGTATCCGCTCACCAAGACAGGAAACCTAATGAATAAAAAGGCGGTACCTCTTCTCTGCATCAGTTTGGTTTCAGAGCACAAGAGGACCTCCAGACAGTTAGTAACATGACAGTCACCAAATACATTTTTCTTAACACCCTTAAAAGTGCACACCACAAGTGACAAAGCGGGGGAGGGAATATAAGGTGCTGTCATGCGCTCTGTAAAATACCGTTACCAGTAAGTAATTAAGATTTTTTCCCTTCTCCCATGACAGCACCACCTGACAGATTTAAATAGCTCAAAGCACGCTAGGGAGGGATCACCGCTTGCAATACCTTCCTCCCAAAGGACAGGTCAACAGTGGACAGTTTGAGGCGATAGTGTCTATTGAAGGTGGAAGACCATGTGGCTGCCTTACATATCTTGTCGATGGACACCTCCACTCTTTCAGCCGAGGAGGTCGCCACCTTAAGAGTGCAGGTGGCCAGACCCATATTCATACCCCTCTGAAAGAACTCTAAAATATCTCCGATTGGGACCGTACCCCCAACAGACTGCCCTGAAAAAGCCAAAAACTTAGCCCATATCCTGCCATATATCCTAGTTGTTATATAGTTTTGTGACGCAACAGCGATCTCGCCATGTTTGACACGTACCAGCGATCAGGCCCCTGCTGTGAGATTGCTGGTCGTGTCAGAAATGCCTAGACCTTTCTTTGGTCGTTGAGATCCCGCTGAGCAGCATGCATCGGTGTGTTTGACACCTTTTACCAACGATCTCGCTAGCGACTCAGCACTGAAACACATAGGGAGACACATCATTACACAGGTCGCTACGGGTCGCCGATCGTTGCTGCGTCGTTGGGAAGATCTGACTGTTTGGCATCTCACCAGCGACCACAAAGCGACGCAGCAACGATCCCTGCCAGGTCGTATCGTTGTCGGGATCGCTGCTGCGTCGCTGAGTGTGACGGTACCCTAAGTCTCTCTTTGGCTGCCCCCAAAGATTCACAATCTGTTGAAAGATAGATGGATCCAGTTCCCACTCCCCCGGTTTCAATGTTGTCTGGCTGAAGAAATCTGCATCCTCGTTCTCCTTCCTCTTTATGTGTAGGGCCGATATTTGCAGCTGATGTTCCTCCATAACTTGGAAAATTTCCCAAGCTAGCCACATTAAGGGCCAGTATCTTGTGCCCCCCTGGTGATATAGGCTACAGAAGTTTGATTATCAGACATTATTAAAACGTGGCTCCCTTCTAAATGGTGAAGGAACTCTCACTGCATTCTTTATTGGTAGCAATTCCCTGTAGTTTGAGGAACCACCTGCTTCAGCCTCTGACCAGATTCCCTGAATTATCTGTTCAGCGCGATGCGTGTCGCATCCTTCCGTGTTTACGTCTGTCACTATCACATCCGATATTTGGAGGGACCATGGAACACCCCGCGATAGATTCCCTGGATCCAGCCACCAGGTCATGGAGTCTACTGCTTCCTGGGAGAGCATAATCTTACCCTCTAGATGTCCAGCAAGCTTCCTTTCTCCCTCTAGGACATCCTGCTCTAAGGCCCTGGAATGACACTGGGCCCACTGCACTGCTGGAATGCATGATGTTATTGATCCTAGAAAAGACATGGCTTTTCTCAGAGACACGATCGGGTTGGTCAATACTGCTGACACTAGGGCTATAATCCTGTCTTTCTTTTCCTCTGGTAGGAGACAGACCTGCTTCTCAGAGTCCAAAATAAGCCCCAAGAAGGATTGAACCTTCATGAGCTGCAGCCTCGACTTTGATATTTCTCATCCAACCGAGTTTGGAGATAGTAGCTCGGATGTGATTTAGTTGAGAACTGCATTCGTGTTCCGTTCTGCCGATCGCTAAAAAAAAAATCGTCCAGATATGGCACTACTAAACACGATCTATTCCCGTAAATGTGCCGTCACCTCCAGAACAATCTTGTTGAAGATTCTCGGGGCCATGGACAGCCCAAAGGGCAGAGCCCTGTACTGGAAATGTCTGAGTTGCCTGTTTTTATATATACTGTACCCTTAGGAATTGCTGGTCTTCCTGATGATTGGGACATGGTAATATACATCCTTTAAATCCAAGACACTCATGTAACAGGCCAGGAACAGGATCTTTATTGCTGTCTTTATCGACTCCATTTTGAATGGTCTGTAGACCAGGAACTTGTTGAAGCCTTTCAGATTGATAATAGTCCTGAACAACTGGTCGGGCTTCCTCATCAGAAACTGGGGAGAATAAAATCCCCTCCTCTGCTGCTGAACGAGCACCTCCACCAGCACCCTCTTTTGAAGTAGGAGCAACACTTCTGCTTCCAGGACCTGTTGTTCCTTCTAAGATCTGGGGGACGAGATCCTGAAGCTGTGCTTGGGGGTGGATGTGAACTCTAGTCTCAGCCCTGATCTTATTATACCGAGCACCCAGGCATTGGCCGAGATTTCCTCCCAGGCAGTTTGGAAGTTGGATAGCCTTCCTCCTACCTGGGACCGCCCATCACTTGGGAAGATTTTCGGCTCCTCATCGAGGAACCCCAAACATGAAACCCTTGCTCTTCGGTTTCTTATTCCTCCAGTCGCCCTGTTCCTTGGAGGGTCTACTCCTGCTATACCTTCTCATACGAAAGGAACTTTTAAAATGAGGATGGGACACACTAGGGAAACCTTTCTTCTTGTCTGCTGCCTTATCGAGAATATCGTCCAGAGCTTGACCAAAATGATATTTCCTTCACACGGGATAGAGCATAGCCTAGTTTTGAACTGAGCATCTCCTGGGCAGCTTTTGAGTCATAGGGATCTAAGGGCAGCATTAGAGAGGTTTGCTGATCTTGCCGCTAACCTAAGTAGGCCGAGGCATCGGCCAAAAAGGAAGCTGCTCCCTGCAACAGCGGAAGATCCTCCAGGATCTTCTCTCTTGGGGTGTTGCCTCTTAGATGGTCGCCAAGCTGCTGTAGCCACACCATCATTAATCTTGCCGTGCAGGTTGCTGCCATCGCCGGCTTTAACAAGCCTGCCAATGACTCCCAGGCTTGTTTTAGGAAGACATCTGCCTTCTTGTCCAAGGGATCCTTTAGAGTCCCTAGGTCTTCAAATGGCCACTTTTCGAAGAAGATGGTAGTGGCCCTTTCCGGCCTTTTCCACTCCTTATTGATGAGCATGTTGATGTTTTCATTAACTGGAAAGGAACGCCTCTTCCTTTGACCCAAGCCCCCAAACAATGTCCTGAACTGTCCTGGTTGGCTTGGGATAAGATATGCCCATAGTAGACCTTATTGTCAATAGACTCTCGGGGGAGGGGGGTGTATAAGGGGTGCTGTCACAATGGACTCCTGGAAACAACATTACCGGTAGGACTAATTCCTACTTTCCAGGACGTCCCTCCTGACAGCACCACCAGGAGAAGAAGTACCAAACAATCCTTACTTGGGCGGGATTACTGCTTGGAGGACTTTCCTCCCAAAGGCCATCTGATGACCTGTCAGAACGTCCAGCTTGTAATGCTTACAGAAGGTATTGGATCTGGCCCTGGTTGTTGCCCTGCATATCTGGTCCACTGTGGGCCCTGCATTCTCCGCCCACGAAGTTGAGATTGCTCTGAGGGAGTGGGCCCTGAGGCCTTCTGGTGGAACTTTCCATGCTGAAACGTATGCTGCGCTGATGGCTGATTTAATCCATCTTGCTAGAGTAGCTTTGGACGCCTTCTTCCCTCTGTTCTTCCTGGATGTCTGAATAAAGAGATTAGAGTCTATTCTTCAACTTCTTGTGACTTCTAGGTAATGAAGGATCGTCCTCTTAACATCTAGTAGGTGAAGGGAGAACCCTTTGTCATTGCTATAATCTTGGCAGAACGTTGGTAGTATGATTTTTTGATTTCTATGGAAATCTGTAACTACCTTGGGAATGAAGGCGGAGTCTAATTTCAGAACGATACAATCTTCCTGGATCTTCAAATATGGGTCTCTTATAGAACGAGCCTGAATCTCTCCGATACGTCTGGCTGATGTAATTGCTAATAGAAAGAGAGCTTTAAGAGTCACTGAGTTAAGGTCTGCTTGATCTAAAGGCTCATAAGGTCTCTTGCATAGCTCCCCCAGTACCAGGTTGATATCCCAGGGGGGTACTGAGCTGCGCAATGTGGGCCTAATTCTCTGAGTAGCCCTGATGAACCTCATTACCCATGGATGAGTGGCTATTGGGGAATCAAAAACGGAACTTAGGGCTGCTATCTGCACCTTCAGAGTACTAGGCCTTAAGCCCTTATCAAAGTCCGCCTGAAGGAAATCCAGAATCCGGGGAATGTCTGGACCCTGGGAGATGGATACTGGAGCTGGATTTTGCGAGCAGAACTTTTTCCAGATATTCTAATAGATTGCTGAAGTGATTGGTTTTCTGCTCTTCAGCATGGTGGAGATGACCAGCTCCGAAAGCCCTTTTGATCTCAGGATCTCCTTCTCAGGATCCAGGCTGATAGATGAAAAATCCCTGGGTTCTGATGGAGTAGCGGCCCCTGCGTTAAGAAGTCTGGTCTTACTGGTAGGACAGGATCCTCCAGGGCCATCCACTTTAGCAGGGAGAACCAGTTTCACTTGGGCCAGTATGGCACTATCAAGATCACAGATGTTCGGTTCTTCTGAATCTTTCTCAGAACTCTGGGTATGAGGGGAAGTGGTGGGAAGGTGTATGCTAGATCCATATTCCAGCTCTGAGCTAAAGCGTCCACTCTTGCTGGAGCATCTCCTGGGTTTAGTGAGAAAAATAGTTGTTTTTGTGTTCCTCCTTGAGGCAAATAGGTCTATGTTCCCCAGCGTTGGGTTAGTTGTGCAAAGACCTCCTGGTTTAGAGACCACTCTGAGGGTTGAATTTTCTCTCTGCTTAAGAAGTCGGCCAGCTGATTTTTTGAGCCTCTTAGGTGAACTGCTGTTATTGATTTTACGGTCAGCTCTGCCCAGGAGTATCTGATAAGACCTGTTACTTACTGTCTCGGACCTCCTTGGTGAAGAAGTAAGGCTATTGTAGTTGAATTGTTTGAGTAGATTCTTATGTGTTGATCTCTTAGCTGATCCTGATATCCTCTCAGGGCTTCCCACACTGCTCTCAGTTCTCTGTAATTTGAGGACCTGCTGCTTATGGTTCTGGGCCAAACTCCTTGGAGGTAGGATCCTTCCATGTGAGCCCCCCAACCTGTAAGGCTTGCGTCTGTAGTGATGTTGACGCATGGTGATGCTCTCCAGGGTCTTCCTCTTCCAAGGTTCACTGTATCTGTCCACCATGACCTTTTTGCTTCTTTGGACAGCCTTATTCTGTTGTCTAGAGTTGTTTCTTTGCCATCCCATGCTGCTAGGGTATCCTGTTGCAGGCCTCTCGAATGATGTTGACTCCACTGGACACTGGGAATACATAAGGTCATCAGACCCAGTATTCTCATGGCTTTCCTTATGGTGACATACTTCCGACTCTGTATTATCCTGATCTCCTGTGCTATTGCCTGCTGTTTGTCCGTTGGTAGAAAGGAGTGTTCCTGCTCTGAATCTAGAAGGACTCCTAGGAATATCTTCCTTTGCTCTGGACTGGGATTTGATTTTTTTCTGTTTATTAACCATCCCAGCTTCTCCAAAACTGACACTGTTACTGACAGATCTTTTTCCATCTGTTGTGGAGAGTCTGCCACTAGCAATAGGTCGTCTAAATAGGCGACGACGAGAAACCTCCTTTGTCTTAGGAAGGCCATTACCTTCGCTATTAGTTTGGTAAAGATTCGAGGGCCGAGGCTAGGCCAAAGGGCAGGCATGTGAATTGGTAATGTTGTATTCCGCTTCGGTCTCTTATGGCGAACCTGAGGTATTGCTGGTGAGAAGTATGGATTGGTACATGGTAATAAGCACTCCAAGTCTAGAGTGCTCATTACCGAGTCCTTTTTTATCAGAGGTATTACAGACTTGAGTGACTCCATCTTAAACTGTCTGTAATCTACCCATTGGTAGTGGTTTGAGGTTTATTATTGTGCGAAACTCTCCTCACGTTTTTTTTTTTTATGGAGAAGAGTTGAATAATGGCCCCGAAATCTCTGAGAGACTGGGACCTTTACTATGGCCCTCATCCCTAGGAGATCCTGGATGTCTTTCAGGAGTCTCTGATGTACTGCTGAGGATTGGGCTTGGGATAGGCAAAATCTTTTGGGGGGCCACTGGGTAAACTGTATCCTGTACCCTTCTGCCACCGTCTTCAAGATCCATGTGTTCTGAAGAATGTCTGGAGTCTTCCCCCACTATTCTGGCATCATTGTCTGCTGGATCTTGGTTCCTGGTTCTGGAAGGAGCTTCTACCCTTACCACCTTTAGGGTAACTCCATCTTCTGGATTTCCCTTTATATTCCTGTCTGGGATGGGAGCGAGTTCTCCGAAAGGACTGCATTCTCTTCGGTCTCTGTTCTAGAAAGCCCTTGTTCTTGTCTGACGCTTTCTCCAGTAGGTCATCCAGCACTGGACCGAACACATGTAGGCGGGATCCTGGGGGTTATCCGGGGTCTGGACATCAAGACAGCTAACACTCTTCATGTTTACTCAGTCAAGTGTGCTGTCAGCTGTCCGTCATTAAATAGTCTGTCTTACCCAGCTTCAAGACATCTGATTCGTCTCCTTCTGAGCTCCGCTGCTGTTGATTTTGGCGTCTCTAGCCGTGGGCCCTACAGCGCATGCTCCTCCTGGAGCGCACGCCGGCCTCCTGGAGACACCCCCCCTTCCTGGGCATGGAAGGAGTACGTTCCCTCAACGCTGTTCCTGGTGGTAGCCCCCCTCTGCGGCGGTGCTATCGGACCGCTCGTATGTTCATGGGGGCGGCCATTAGCCTGAAGCACCGCCTCCACCGAAAGTCGTCACCGGCGCACCCTCCGATGATGCGGGGCGCCGGAAGTTCGGCCCAGGATGCCAGAACAGCAACTTACTGCCCGGAGCCCTCTGTGGGGATATGACAGCCGTCGGGAGCAGACAGCTCGACTGCAACGCTGAGGGACCTCGGTCGGTTCCAGAGTTCTTGCGGAGGATTCCTGCACCCTCCGCTCTGGACCCAGGAGCCCCAGCTCAACCAGGATCCCATCCTGCCGGAGAACACCCCGGTCTGCAGGTATCTTTATCTTCGCATGCTGCGATCCTTTGCATCTGTCCCTGATAGGGACAGGAAAAACACTGAAGGGTGGTAGTGGGGTGGGGCTATTTAACCTCTTCTGTGTTCCTGTCCCTATCAAGGATACGAAGGTCAACCTCCTGGTGGTGCTGTCAGGAGGGATATCCTGGAAAAATATGGTTTTTGATTATTGGAATTCACTACAAAGGATATAGTGTCCATATAGCCCACTCCAGTTGCAGACAGCACCCTCAGAATCTCTGGTTAGAGCAGTGTCCTCATGTTGTGTTTTGGAGTGCTCTGCTCCAACGCTGCCCTGTTCTGTTTGGCTGCAGACAATCAGCAGACACAGAGGGTCTTGTTACCTTAACAAACAAACAGAGCCACCGATTGTCTGCAGTGCTGGTTACAAACAGAGCGGGGCAGCAGTCGAGAGCCAGCGCTGGACACACAAGGTTAGTACTTTGTTTTTGTTATAACTTTCACGATGTTCTGAAAGGGGACAACACCTTTAATGTAGTTAAACCACTCGGGCTTTGTACTCTTTATATGTGACTATGGTGATCTATTCCTGCGAGAGTAACAGAAATATACCCCTAGCTATATTTCCCAAAGGCCAAGATGCTTTTCAACTATATATTTTTAGAAAAAAGAAACTGTGCACGAAGCCTTTAAGAGGAGGCCCGATCATGAACATTTCCTTTAGATAATGGTAACTCCTCCTGGACACCATTTCATACGTTACAACTAATGATGAGCGAGTGTGCTCGTTGCTCGGGTTTTCCCACGTATGCTCGGGTGTCCTCCGAGTATTTGGAAGTGCTTGGAGATTTAGTTTTTGTCGCCGCAGATGTATGATTTGTGGCTGCTAGAGACTGAATACATGTGGGGATTGCCTGTTTGTTAGGGAATCCCTACATGTATTCAGGCTGTCTAGCAGCTGCAAATCATGCAGCTGCGGCGACAAAAACTAAATCTCCGAGCACTTCCAAATACTCGGGAAAACCCGAGCAACGAGTATGCTCGCTCATCACTAGTTAGAACCCATTAAAGGGAACCTGTCGATATGAGATGCGGCCAACGCCTTTCAGGGCTGATATACAGCCTTTTATAATGCTGTACATAAGCCCCCAACCTGACCTGGAAGAGAAGAAAAATAAATTTTATTATACTCACCTGCGGGGCGGTCGGAGGGGGTGTCACTCTTCTTGCGATGCCATCCTCCTTGGTTCGTGTGGATGACGCGACCCTGCATCATCTACACAGTCTGCTCGGCATCGCGCTCATGCGCAGGCGTACTTATCTGCCCAGTTGAGGGGAGAGCAACGCACTGCAGATCGCAGACGCTGGGCCTCTCTGACCTCTCCCGGCGCATGCGCACTGCAGTACGTTGCTCTCCCCTCAACTGGGCAGATAAGTACGCCTGCGCATGAGCGCGATGCCGAGCAGACTGTGTGGATGATGCAGGGTTGCGTAATCCACACGAACCAAGAATGAGGACGGCATCGCAAGAAGATGGTAGACGCCGGACCAAGACCTGCGACACCCCTAGGACCGAACAAACCCACAGGTGAATATAATAGAAGTTATTTTCCTTCTCCTCCAGCTCGGGTTGGGGGCTTATATACAGCATTATAGAATGCAGTATATCAGCCCTGAAAGGCGGTAGCCGTAACTCATATCAGCCAAACCTGGCGACAGGTTCCCTTTAAGTCAATGCCTCTATTTCATAATGAGGCATAAAGTCCTAAAGACAGTCCCACTGTACAGTGTCCCCTGTGATGGTGGATTCGTACAAAGGATGGCCATTAGACGAATTATGCCTTGGGAGATCGTTTGGCTGACAGCCATCTCAGGCGACTTTTCCAAACACAGGAGTGTTTGCTTGGATGAGCACTCCAGTGTTGTCTATGAGAGAGCCACAGACTGACAGCTTGTCTCATGGAGAACGGCAGTATGATATCAGTCGGTCAGTGCCCACACATTAGATCGTCAGCCAAACCTGTCAATATAGGCAAGATGGTTACCAAGCACCTAAAGGAAAATGGTTCCTCTAGCTGAGACACTACCTAAATAATCTTCTAGATATGATATATTTTAATGGGTAACAAAAATAAAATGTCAGAATGCAAGCTTTCCATACAGCTTGGGTCTCTTCGTCAGGCATTGTCTGGAAATCTTGCTTTGTAACATTTATTTTTGGTAACTTTTTAATGACTATCATATATACAAGATTATTTTTTTTCTCTTACTGACAGAAAGCAATGTTTCCCCACCCCCCCACTGAATGTTACGGTAACAAAAATAGATATTTTCCTTTCTTTTAAGCATATATGGAAGATGTGGGGTTCACATACTTTTAAAGGGAGTGCATTATTTACTACAGATACTAAATCAAATGCTTACCCATGACTCCTGGGATGCTCCTCAGGACATGGAGGTTGTATTTCATTATTTCTTGCCAATTTTTTTTTATTCGGAGGTTGATGGTCATTTAATGCAGCATTGCTACACAAGTAAGGGAAATAAAAAAAAAAAAAAAAAAAAAGTTAATTGAAATGGCTCTACCAATATACAGTAGTGACACATGACAATCACACTACCCCTCTTTTTGATTGACCACTCTTGTTTTATAGAGCAAGAGAAGGGCTGTGAGATATGGAAAACAAATAGGTGGGAGGGTGCCGGTACTTGGCTTGAACAGTCATCATGTGCAGACAGAGTCCCTTTAAGGATTAACAGTGTCACTACCATTGTGTATACACATTTAGTTTGCTTATACTGAGTCTAAAGGGCCCATCTCACATAGCGAGATCGTTGCTAAACAGCGATCTCAGCAGCGATCTCGCTATGTCTGACACGTACCAGCGATCAGGCCCCTGCTGTGAATCGCTGGTCGTGTCAGAAATGTCAGGACATTTTTTTTGATCGCTGGTCTCCCGCTGACAGGCACGCATCGCTGCGTGTGACAGGTAGGAGACCAGCGATTTCCTGGTAACCAAGGTAAACATCGGGTTTCCAGGTGCGGGGCTGTGCCTGGAAACCCGACGTGTAACTTGGATACCAGCGCGCTGCTACAGGGGAGCTGGTAATCAAGGTACATGTCGGGTTTCCAGGCACCGTGCAGCGCCTGGAAACCCAATGTGTACCTTGGTTACCAGCTCCCTGCATCATTGCGCTGGTATCCAACGTACACTGCGGGTAACTAGGCGACGTGAGTCGCTTGTTACCCGCAGTGTCGCTGTCCTGATCGCTGCCTGTTTGGCAGCTCAGCAGCGATCATGTAGCGACACACCAGCGATCCTGATCGTTGTCGGGATCGCCGTTGTGTCGCTATGTGAGACGGGGGCTTAAGTCCTTGAATTTTGCAGCCTGAGATCACGTGAAAACCAAGTCTCTGGGATTTAACCCCATTACCCCCAAGGGTGGTTTGCATGTTAATGACCAGGCCAATTTTTACAATTCTGACCACTGTCCCTTTACGAGATAACTCTGGAACACTTCCATGGATCACGGTGATTCTGACACTGTTTTCTCGTAACATATTGTACTTCATGA
>VIAB01006850.1:96889-107761 GCA_009801035.1 Oophaga pumilio | reverse complement strand
TTTGTTAAAAAAAAGCACGACCATAATGATAACTTTTTAATGTTTTTACTTTTTAGTTTTTTTTTTTGTAAAAACATGTTTCATTCTTTGTGAAATAGTCTATGTAATAGTCTTCATCTTCAGGTTTTATTTGGTAGTGTTGATGAAGTTTGATTACTTGTCTACAGGTTTTATAACATATGCGGACTGCACCTTTAATAGAAATTCCGATCAGGACAAAAGTTGCGCAGTTCTCCTCCCTGTAAGACACCGAGTATCTGGCTGGAAGAATGAAAATGTATATAAATACTATACTTGTGGGGTAATTAAAGAGTAAGTAAATTCTCAGTCATTTGTTAATAATTCTGTCCTGCATAGAAAGTTACTATTAAACTTTTGCAAATCACTTTATTAGGGGATTTGTCTTTACTCCTGTAAAAACAATATACACAAGTGGTTTCCAGGCCTAATTTTCCCAAATTTTCTATTCTGGGTAGAATTTAGTAATCACATGATCTGTCCTGTAGAGGAAGGGAACTAACATTCAGCTGACACATTCTTAAAATAATTGTGTAATGGACATCTCATACATTTCTGATTGCGAAAAACTTGTCTTCCTACAGGTGGAATGGTAAATTTTTCCAAAGTGTTTCTAAAAATTTCCAATTATTTTTAGCATTTTGCAATAGTTGACTGATCCTCCCACTCCCAAGTTCCGTTGGCCTTTTTGTTGTTTGTCACAGGACGAATTCTTGGAGCCCTTATATGAAGCAGAGTCACGTGACCTGCCCGTTGTATTTTGGATGGGCAAGTTTGGGGTCCAATGTCCTATATCAAATGTGATTATCAATTTAGACTCAGTTTTTCGTGACCACCAGATGCGTCTACACGAGGTTGTTTGTGAGTCTTTGCTGGTTCTCAAATTCTTCTTCCAGGTCTGTACTGTATGCATCACCTGACAAGAGACAAAAAAGAGAACAATGATGCGTTTTAAGACGTTTGTGTAGTAATATGTCAATTACATGCATTTTTATGAAGCCAAAGAAGACCTATCACCAGGTCAAAAGTGTCCAGTATCTGTTCTTACTTCATTCTTGCTGTTCCCTTGAGTATTCCGTGTTTTTTTTTCCATCATACAGTTCCAGAGATATGTTTTTTTTTTTTTACTTCCTCCTCATTTTCATTGGTCTTTAGCAATGGGGTGTGGCTTATAAGATCCTCTGGGGCGTGTCTTTATGCTGCTCTGCGTAATTACCTTTGTGAGCAAAGCCACCCTTGGTAAAGATCATAAAAAGTAGCACCAAGACAAGGCCCTATATCTCTGGAACCTTATGGCAGATTTAAAAGGAAGAAAAAAGATTCAAATAGGTGGTGAGAACCTCATTTTAACCTTGACAGGGACGTGTTCATAAATTTTACCTGAAAAACTAGATGGGATAGGAGGAATGTGGATTTCGGGTGATTGGGAGAGTATTGGTGTCAAGCAGCTGCTGAAAGGGGCCTCTTTTTTATCATTACTGTTTTGCTCCCTTCCATATAAATGTGGCCATACATATTCGACTAAAGTCAACCCAGCAATATCTTTGCCGACCACATAATATGTCGAAAAAAGAATGCCAATGTTGAATTTCATCATGCCCAGTTCTTCACTATGGATAAGCTAAAATCATAAGCAAAGTAGATGACCTAATATGTGTTTTTCAAATGACATTCAAATCGAGGAGAAAAAAAAATGAACTGGGCATGATGAACTTCAACATGCCCAATCCATCAAGTATGAGAAGCTAAGGTCATACACAAAGTAGAACGTGTGAATTGTTCAGATGACAATTCAAATCGAGGAAGAAAGGATTGAGTATGTTGAACTTCATGAAGGATACTCTTAAGTTCATGCACAATGTAGACCACCTAATATGTATCAGTTTGTCCGGATGACATTCAGTTTGAGGAAACAAGGATTGGGCATGTGGAACTTAAACATGTCCAATCCTTCATGAAGGTTAAGCTAAGTTCATACACAAAGTAAAACCACCTAATATATGCTAGTGTTGGGATGGCATTCAAATCGAGGAAAAAAAAAAGGATTGGATATGTTCAACTTCTACATGTCCAATCCTTCATGAAGGAATTCATAATTTCATACATGAAGTAGACCACTTAATATGTATCAGTTTTTCAGATGTCATCCAATCGATGAAAAAAAAAAAGATTGGGCGTGTTGGAATTTAATATGCCCAATCCTTCATGAAGGATAAGCTAGGAACATACACAAAGTAAATCATCTAATATGTGTTAGAGTTTAGATGACTTTCAAATTGAGGGAAAAAAGGATCGGACATGATGAACTTCAACATGCCCAATCCTTCAAGGTAAAGCTAAGGTCATACACAAAGTAAACCTAATATGTGTCAGTGACATTCAATCAAGGTAAAAAACAAAGATTGGACATGTTGAAATTCAAAATGCCCAATCTGTCAAATAAGGACACACCACCACAAGAGGTATCTGATAGCAACTTAATCCAATTTTATAATTTAAAACAAATGCATGCTTGGCTGAACTGAGCGTGCATGTGTATGGGGGGATGGGAATAAAACTAATAAAGGTGTAGCCACTAGTGATGAGTGAGTATGCTCGTTGCTCAGGTTTTCCCGAGCATGCTCAGGTGGTCACCGAGTATTTGGAAGTGCTCAGACATTTAGTTTATGTCCCCCCCAGCTGCATGATTTGCGACTGCTAGACAGCCTGAATACATGTAGGGATTTCCTAACAAACAGGCATTCCCCTCATGTATTCATGCTGTCTAGCAGCTGCAAATCATGCAGCTGTGGTGACAGAAACTAGATCTCCGAGCACTTACAAATACTCGGAGATCACCCGAGCAACGAGCATACTCACTCATCACTAGTAGCCACGTTTCACTCATGGCCAACGTTAAAAATCAACTTTACCTGTGTGGCAATCATGCATCCAAATACGATGGCCGTCGTACTTGCACCGACATCTCATCACGTTATTTCTGAAATCCGATTCTGCTACTTCAAATTTTGGGTTCAATACGACCTATAAATAATGAGGAAGGACCGGCCACGTCTTTATATTATTCATTTTACAACGTAAGAAATAAAATTCTGCAATCTAATAGACTGGATAGGAATTCCATTCAGCCAATCTGCTAGATGCATGGAACAAGCTAATATGGCTGTAAACCTTAGACCCAAGGTCAGCACATACAGTGTTCTGTTAATGGGCCGGTTATATATCAAGCAGCTGCGCCATGAATTGTATCTTTACCCCGGTGACATTGTGGGTAATGACTATAGATTTATGAAGAGTAATGCGGTGCAGGAGACCGGGCCGGGGAGACGCTTTGGGTCATATTTATTTCATATAACTTGCAAACGAACATAAAAACAATTCTAGACTCGTGATTTACAGTCACTTCGGGGGTTTTCACAATGGATTTGAACACGTTTCTCGTTTTCTTCTCGCATATTTTCGTATGTTATTGATGCACCCGCAGCTCGTTTTCTCGTCTTTGGGTGGATGTTTTTGGACTAGTTTGTACACAGCTATGTCATAGATCCATAGCGTGGGGCCCATAATGGCCCATGATGTACCCTCTGTGCCAACTCAACTGCCACCACGTAACTCCTCACTTTTATGGCCATTTTTAGAAAGTTTCTAAAAGAGACACAAAGGCAACTCCAAAAAAACATGTTTTGGAGCGTGCACTAGACTAATTATCAGCAACCAGTCCTTTGGGTGGGTCATTCCTTTGACTAGTCACATTGTCTGACTTGTAACCACACCCATTATTGCGCGATTGACAAGTCAAAGAGGGTCCGACATGACCAAAATATCTTCTGAAAACCTGTTTGTTGGGCATGAACAGTAAAGCCAAGCTGAAGTTCACTGGCGCACTGCGCATGCGCCTGGACTGAACTCTGCTACTGCAATCTGACTCATGCGGATGAAGCGCAGAGAAGGGGACCCACGTTCTCATGACCTCCTAAAGTCCTACTTCTTGGGCATGCCTGGTAATGCCAAGTGTATAGGTCTGCTCACTGAGCATGCGCCAAGAAAGTGAGGGATGCTAGGGCATTCTGACCCCTGGTGTATGTGCAACGTGCAAGTATACCCAGCTACACAAGCCAAGTAAATTCTGAGGATGTCAGACTCTCTATGATATATTTTCAGGAGCCAATTTCAGCAGCCACGTCAGTGGTCCATGGCCAACTGATGGGATCCTGGTGAACCGGCATCCCCGGAACCTCTTCCAATTTGCAAGTCAGGCGCAACACAATCATTGCTTTGGAGGTGGTATTGGCCCCCTTACCTCCTGGAACCCTGTGCGGCTGCAATGATATTTCCGCCCCTGGACGTGACCAAGAATACATGCATGTGACCACGTTTCCACCCTTCCCCGGGTAAAATGAAAAAAGAAAAAACACAAGACACTTTGTGCAAAACATACAAAATGGTGATGATATATATATTAACATATTTACTGAAAAGTTGTAGTCGGGCATACGTAATGTAGTAGCAAAGCAGATAATAATCCCAGAGGGTGGGCGAATCAGGACAGTCCTCCAATGTGCAATCGCAAATAATGTACATGAGAAATGGAAAAATGCGGAATACAACTAGTATCCTGGCTAAACGGTATGATAATGTATTTGGATGTATGCAAATATTATCCAAGGCTGTGGATAAGGTATGTATCCAGTGTTATGTGGTGTGTATACAAAAGTAGCAATGCAATAAAGCGCAAGTAAAGAAAGTAGAAAGATGAAATAATGGGGCCGAGACATTATAAATAAGGGATCTGGGCTCAGAAGAATACACACGATAGTGCACCGGCTGATTTCTGGATCTGTTACCTAAATTGAGGAGCATCAGAAGGGACAAAAGTAACAGTAATGATGCTGGCGTATGGAAGGGGGAATAACCAGAGAGAGTGGTGATTAGGGAGCATCCCATGATATCAGAGAAAAGAAGTAGCAAGAAGATCGGGCGAGACAGAATGAACTACACCCTTACATAAAAGGACCAAGGAAGACCACTGTATATAATCCAAGAAGAAAGCAAGATACCTTGTGGCTAAGGATGAACGGACCCATGGAAGTTCGAGTTCAGCCGAACTTTAGTTCAAAGTTCGGTTCGTGTACCAGAACTTGACCCTGAACCCAACCCCCCATATAAGTCAATGAAGATCCGAACTTTGGTGCTGTAAAATGGTCGTAGTAGGAGCTAGGGGGCTGAAAAAAGAAGCAAAATTGGGGTAAGAGCAGGACAATTACCCTGCAAACAAATGTGGATAAGGAAATTACCTAAAATAACACAGAATGACAAAAAAATTAATAATCTTGAAACAAAAGGTGTAGATTCATGTGGAGGAGTGGAGCAGTGCCTTGCGTGTGTAGTTTACTGTCTTTGTTAAAAAAAAAAAATTTGAAAAAATGATGTGGGGTCCCCTGTATTTTAAATAACAAGTCCAGGGAAAGCAGACAGGTGAGAGCTGGTGTTATTATGCTGGGAAGGGGCCAATATGCATGGACCTTCTCAGCCTATTAATATCAACCCCCAGATGTCTGCTTTGCCTTTCCTGGTTATTTAAAATGGGGGGCCCCCTCAAAAAATGACATGGGGTTAATTATTTATTTTACACTGTCCCTACGGTAATCAAAGCACAATGGCAGCGCCACCCATGATCCGGCGTTTATACAGGCCAAGTCACGTGTTGCGCCGGCCAATCACATCCATGCCAAGCTGTCATGGCTGAGGAAGTGCCCACAGCCTAAAAGCTTGATGATTGGCTGCGCTGCAGCCTTTCAACAAGTTTTATTAAGCATCCGAACTCCGAACAATAACACAGACTTCTCTTGGACTTCCGGGAGAAGTCCGTATTCAGAGTTCATCACCGCTTGACTGGTACGAACCCCGAACTGTAATTCTGGCCAATACAAACAAAAAAATACAGCCACCTTTGTAGGTGCAAAAACGTGTAATTAGGGGGTTGTGTGGCGTCTTGTAGTATATTGCACTGTTGTAGTCAGTGATTGTATTTATGTATTTTTTGTACAAAGCGTCTCGTGTTTCTCCATTCATTGCAGGGAATCTTGCGGATGAAGATCCGGTATGGGTTGTAACGTCACACTGTGTCGCCATATTCACGTATTCTTGTGGACTTCTCGTCACACCTATTTTCCTTGACTGTGCAATGAACTCAGCACATACACCCTGATATTATATGGGCTCAATGTTTGGTCCCATCTGCGCCCTATTTCTCTATTCCTGATGATCATGTGATCAGTTGCATATAACCAACTGGAAACATTAAAGGGGTTGTCCCAACCTTGTGGTTCAAATTTGCAGTCGCTTTTTGGGAGCAAGTATGTGATTTGCATACATGCGATCATGTGCCGACAAGACGTGCGCGGCCTCGCTCAATAGAGTGAATTGAGTAAGGCCGGACACGTCTAGTCGGTATGCAAGTCACGTACTTGTGGTCACATGACTGCCCGGTCTCAACACTGCAGAATCCTGACGGGGCACGCACTGTGCCGGCTGTGAGAATTCACATGTTTGCAGTCACATAAATCGACTGCAGCCTTGAGCCCCAAGCCTGGACAACCCCTTTAAGGGTTGCATTGTTGAATGTTTGCATGTGCAATGAACAAAGCTGTAATAAACCTCAGCTCCTCTCCTGTATGCCCATCAGTCTTCATTCTTTTTCAATTGTTATACACTAATGGCCCTAAATCTTAACTATAGTTGTGTTCACCTTTACCTTATCAAGAATTTGGTTAAAGACATCAATGTCTCAAGACGCAAAATCGTTATATATTGCGACAGACTAGACACCAACTTCACCTCTGACAGGCTGCAATGCACAGCACAACCACTAGGTGGCTACATATAGCTACATATAATGTAAACATCTCCCGATAGAGTATCATGTTTATTACTAAGCTTGTGCCACCTATCTGGGGATATTTTCAATAAGGAGGAAAGGTTCAGTATTGTGCATTGATTGAATATTACTGGCAAAGTGCCCGATCACCCTGCCATCCTTACCCCACCCTCCACCCATTGTTTACAGCTCGCACCCTTCTATTTGGGGAAAAGCCGATCTACAGTTATACATTGTCTTGACCAGGAGCCCCTAGAATCACTCGTCAGCAAACAAAACATTCTAAATTCCGTACAGAGCCTATCACGGGAATGACTGACACAAACAGGCGGCTGAACGCACATTTTTGCATATTAAGTAACCCGTGAGATGTCAGCGGAATCGTCTCATTCTAGGATATTACAAACAGCCTGTAACTTTAAATAGAACAGACGTGAACATGAAACAAAGTATCTGTCACATTCGCAGTATCCAAATTTTATGCTTCGCTTCTCAACGCTAAGACATGTGCATAATGAACCCCACGGATACAAACAAGGGCCGACACAAAGTAGAGCAACCAATCCTATTTCAGATCGGACCTAGTGAGCATGCTAAGATTATGCAGTGCCTTGCAAAAGTATTCAACCCCCTAAAAATCTACAACCGGAGTGTTACAGTGTATATTCCTGGCTTCAGAATAAGCTTACATAGAAGCCATCAGTGATCTAGTTCCAGCAGGGAGTTTGTAACTCTTTCATTTGTCTTTTCTGAGCTCCTCTATGTTAATTTTTCACAACAGACCACATCAAAGTTGAACTAATCCTTCATGTGGTCAAAAATCAACACAGAGGAGCTTGGAAAAAGACAAAGGAGTTAGGTTTCATTCACATTCTTTTTTTTTTTTTTTTAGAACAAATGGATATAATGTCAAAACTTGATCCATCGTATGATTGATGCAATCACAATCAGAGGGTCTCCCCACTGATTATTATGGGGTCTGTATGAGATCGGTTATGCCTCCGTTATAGAACAAAAGAAAAAATGCATCATGCAGAACTTTTTTTTTTAATCTCTAAAAACTGACACATAACCAAACCCAGACGCACCCTAAAATGCAAGTGTGAGCGTAATCTTACAAATTCCCTTGTTCGGACTGCTTAGCCAAAGCTAGCTGTTACAAGCTCTGGATGGATGTAAATACAAGGAATGGAGATGTAGAAGCCTCTGCCAAGTCCTGCAGAGCAGCACTTGTTCTCTTGAATAGAAGCTGCTCTGCTGAACCTGGGAGTGTTCGCTACACGTGGAATGGATGGAGCTGCACAGAGCATGCCCATGTGCTTATATTCAGCTCGAACTGGAACTTGTAACAGCTGATTGAGGTGGTCCCAGGTGTCGGACCCCATCAATACCCCTGATGACCTATTAATTTAAAATGACCCCACTTCATTTTAATATTAGGGAGTGTTTTAACCAGAAAAGTTGATATTTTAAATTATTCAAATATAACCCTGCAGTTTGGGCAATATATTTCTAGCAAAGGGGGTGAATACTTTAGCGACTCCATAATGCAATGTAAGGGTATGCCTTAATTCATAAACATGCAAGACCCTCTCACCTGGAATATATAGTCCCCGGGGCGAACATCTGTGATATCCACCCACTGGCAGTCGATGTCGTGCCGATAGGTATCCCAGCAGCCCACGGTTATTCCTTGCTCCCCGAAGTTGGCGCATTCATACCTCTTCTGTATTCCTGTATATTAAGAGCAGCGTTATATTCGCACTATCTGAAATATGCAGCTTAGCATTCTCCTATTCCCGACACAGACAAGTAGTATCAATTAGCAGAGGAGATGAAAAGGAGAAAGAGACGTATTCCAGTTTACAGGCGACGATGCATAAAATTATCATCGCAAAATATTAAAAGGTGATATAAAAGTAAAACGTAGAAGTGAAAATGCTGAGAGAGTCGTATTTTTAGAGAAACGGTTAGGTTGCAAGTTTTCTATACTTTTTAATATAAAGGAGAGGACAGTGGATAAGAAGAACAAAAATAATACAAACAGAAAAAAAACAGGCTTGTTATCTAACCCAACAAACTAGTCAGCGTCTAACCGCTTGAACAACCCCTGCCTGGCATTTCCAATAAAATCTAATCTGGAGGACTTGGCATAAACATTTATTACAACCGCATATATGTGAGTTGGCCACTTGTAATACCACATTTCTCCTGCAGTGGCCACTGCAGAATAAACGTGTGGCTAGTCACAGGATTCCCTGGCGATCACAACTGATCAATGTGAATTTCAGCTGCCAGACCTACGATGATACGATTATCTGCAGTGGGTTCTTTCCTCACATTACACATAGGAACACTGTCTTACTGAATCAAAAATAGCCTTCTTCTGGGATTATTCCTCATCATTCACATTTTTAAAGGAGAGGAGATTAACTTCTCGTCCCAAGATGCAAAAGTATCAGGCTTGTTCTATAGTAAGAGCAAGTTAAGGACAACATTGCACCGTCCCCATGACCTTTGGTGAGAGGTCCGCTCTCTATAATTGGAAGCAGTCAACAAGTTTCATGTCTTTGTTTTTTACTTTGTCTAAATGCCGCTGTTCTCCTAAATCCGGTGTTGCTTTTCTTTTGTTCCTGTGATTCTCTATTCCTGAGATATGGCCCCATTTTCTCTCTACTTAAATCTAGTCTTGTTAGCCAAGGAGGCGTGATCCTCACCGCTTTTTTGTGGGTGTGTTCTTGATGATCCTGCCCCATTGGCTATGAAGACTATATTTAAGTACAGGGAAAAGGAAGCCATATCTCAGGAACGGAGCGGAGCAGGGAAAAAAGAAACACAGCGCCGAACTCAGGAGAACAGCGGCATTTACACCAAGTGGAAAAAAAAACATTTATGGCAAGTGACGGGTCTCTAAATTGAACTTTTTGCAGTAGTAACCTCTGGGTCAGTGGTCGGATCTGGTAGATTATTTGAGGATAACCCATATGATGCGCTATGGCGTATGTTTCAGCACATACCTTTTCCACAGTTGGTGTCTTCTAGGCAAAAACTAGCTTTATGTCCTTCAGCGACTTTGGACCCGTTCAATGTCAGGAGGTCGTAGTAGGTGAAAACTTCAATGCTGTGATAATGCCTACAGTAAAAGATGTGACAGTCATGTCTGACGCTCCGGCGGCAGGAACAGCACATGTGCAGCAGAGCATCGGTTACGTTAATTGCCGGGTGTTGCAGATACTGTACTCCGAGTCTTTGTACGGAGACGTTCAGGACCGGAGAGAGAATATAAAGAGAATCCACCCACCCCGTGCTCTGAAATATCTCCCAGCATGGGTGCATTGTACAGACGTGAGGGATGTGTAATCGTGCGTCTCCTGATTTATGGGGAATAAAAATAGCGAATATCAGAGGAGGAAAATTCCAGATTCTTACAATATCTGGTACGATAGGGAATGGGCAGAAGGAAATCACAAAGCACGCAGCAAAATAATCACACATTATATGTTCCAAACGCTACGTGGAAAATGGTAATTAGAAAATGGTCCTCACCTACATGTGTTACTACAAACATCTGATTTATACCGCAGGAAGAGAATGAGAATGAGACAGACTTCACTAGCATTTAAATGTGTATTCCCATCTCCAAGATCCTGCCCCAATATGTAGTAGGTGTAATAATAATATTAGCAAATACATCCGATTAGAAATGTAGTATAGTTCTTCTGATTCACTATGTCACTTACCCCATGTGCAGGGCATTGCAGGAAGCCACTTTAAGGGGTTGTCTGGCCTTGGGGTTCAAGTCTTCAGTCTGACTATGTAACTGCAGACTTGTGAATCCTCAAACTGCGTACTGTCCGGATTCTCCTTTACCGGCGCCGGGAAAGGACGGTCATGTAACCGCAAGTATTTGCTTTGCATGAATGCTGTCACATGCCCACTAGATGTGCACGGCCTTACAATTGTGAAATGCAGGGAGA
>VIAB01006850.1:15872-30715 GCA_009801035.1 Oophaga pumilio | reverse complement strand
TGTTTCCAGGTGTTTCCATTATTTTGTCCAACCCCTGTATTTCTTGTAAGGAAGGGATTGGACAGGTTGCATTTTACTTCTCTGTCTAACCCCTTCGATGACGCAGTTTCTATTGACCGCTGCATCCAAGGAGTTGAACCGCTTTACTCTGAGCAATTACAGGAGGGTGTTTGCCTACAACCCTTAAAAAGGAGCAAGCCTCAACATCTAGTAGATGCATAGCAGACTCATGTTTTACCTTTTATGGTAGATGCATCCTAGTTCTTACTTCTCGTATGTACAATATGTAAATGCGTACTTCTCATTACGAGGTTAGATTGTATTATATTATAATATAAAGGATGCATTTACCTTCTCCTTGTCCATATTTCGCACTATGTGCCCAATTCATGGCCAATTCAAAGCCCAGCTGCTTGCAGATCACGTGAGCCACTTCTATGTTGAAGTCGTCATCGCATACAGTGCCCCATTGACCATTATACAGAACCTCCAGGCGACCTTCGTTAGGGACCCTTGACGTCCCGGCCAATCTCAGCTGGATTTGTGGGGCCCCTGCTTGGAGCTGTTGCCAGCATAAGTCTACCAGCGATGTAATAAATAATAATATGAGCTGGGACACTTTCATGGCTCACAGGGAATAGTGGATGAAGGATTTTGGAATTTGCACCTATGAACAAAAAAGAAGAAAATGATCGGTAATAAATAAATATAACATTGCAGCCACTCGATCTTTGGTTTGCTATTGGATGACACATCCAAATCTATTTTGTCTATCAATATTAGGACTGGAGTTTTTAAACTTTTTCATAAAGTTTTATATGGGCACAGCGTATTACATGGCATCTAGTGTCAATATTTTATACTTGACACCTTTTGGAAGAGGTCGCACAGGAAATCCTGTAGTGAAACGACTGCACAGAAAACAGTCCAAAAGTACTTTGTTCAGACCAGAATCCAAAGGGTAATGTTTTTCCTTGCAGAGAGTGACATGTCAAGCCTGGTATGCCAAGGTGAGGAGACGTTTAAGCCGCAATGCTCCTCTGGGAAATATGCAAATTGACTCTTCAGCGAGGAAGAGGACTAGAACTCTAGTGTCACCTATTGGAAGTAGCGATCCTAAAAGTCAATGTCGACCCTTTAACGAGCCTTGCCACATGACTTAGGATAAAAGTCGAACCAGAATCTCAATTTGCAGACACTGTGTTTCACGGTGCTACCCCTCGTCAGTGCAAAGTGTGAGATCTAGTTTGGCTGGGTGAGAGGCGTCTGACCGGGATCCAAGGAGTAACGTTTCTCCTTGCCAAGAGTGACATGTCAAGTCTGGCATGCCAAGGTGAGGAGACTTTTAAGCCTTGCAATGCTCCCCTGGGAAATTAAGTATGCAAATGGTCTCTTCAGAGAGGAAGAGGACTAGAACTCTAGTGACACCTATCGGAAGCAACAATCCTAAAAGTCAATGTCGACCCTTTAACGAGCCTTGTCACATGACTTAGGATAATGGCGGTACTAGAGTTCTAGTCCTCTGCATCTTTGAAGAAACAATTTACATATGAAAGTTTCAGGAAACTTTATGCCAGCTGGGAGATTTTACAATACTTTCTGGCAGATCGCACCTTTTTTCAGGGAGCCATGACTTATTTAAATGAGCACCATGTAATACTATATCTCCCCTGGAGTGGATATTAATATGAACTTCCATCATTTAAAATAATCAAGGCTCTTAGGTCCTCAACAGAGATCAACTGACTTAAAGGGAAGTTAAAATCAGAAAATAATTGTTAAAATCAGGCCTATCATAAGACAATCTGTATCAAAAATAACAGACTTTTTCACATTGGCCGCTGAGGCTTTTTTGATCCATATTTCCTATTGTTCAGAAAATGTACACGTACATTAGCCACAATGAATGAACAGACTCTCACAATATAGTATATTGTACTAAAGCAGCTAATGAGCATGTGCAAAGGTCACTGGGAAGGGGAAGAAGTGAGCTGTAATATTACTTATTGTGATTGATGGTGAATCCTGTGTTATCAGCTGTGTACTACCTGTCATTGTATCCTGCCTCTGATGATAATGAAAATTCTTCCTGAAAGAACATTATATATGGGCCTAAAAAAAAAACCCAGGGGCCAGTGTGAAAATTGCAAGAGTACTATTATCTATTTATTTTTTAATAAAAATTGTGATATAAAAAAAGAAAATGTCAATATTTTTCTAAAAATACATAAAACACAAAAAAATGATTTAAACAAAAGGTCAATTTCTGATAATAATTCTTCCCTTTAGTTTGTAAAGGCCCCCATACACATTAGACTAAAGTCAGCAGAACTTGGAAGTGTGTGTGCAGAAGTCGGGAGGAAAAATTTCTGTTGACCAAAAGATTGTACAGTCAACAGCTATCTAATTTGTATGGCGACCTAAAGAGGGTTTTTAGCAGTGAGATAACCCCTTTAAGGGATTGTGTAATAATAGGACAAGATAATAAGTGAGCAAAGTTCACGACTGAAGTAGTTAAAGTTCAGGGAAAGAAAAATACCACCCTTCTTTAACGCCTCCCATCAGATCTACTTTGACTTAATAAACCCCACCCCTGAGGTCCCTTGGTCTCTTATCTATTGATTGGGTAATCCTTTTAATTATTTTTTCATACTTAAAGCGTTGCCTGTTTTGAACTATTCCTTTTAGTTACAAGGATCTGTTGAAAATAAACTGATCTCAAGGTATCATTTAGCTGAGATCCCCCCAGGGATCGATTGTAATTTGCTTGGGAATCTGACAGTAAGTGCTTCATTTCCCTGCATTGCCTCCACAGGGCAAACAAAGTATTACATGTTGCCCATTAAAAGTAATCAGCATGAAAGCGCTGGGTCCTCCAAAGTGGAGAACAACTAAAAATAGTCCAGACTTGATAGTTTTACTCAAAATTCTCAAATATTCTATTTCAAAAATGAATTTTTGAAAAATCGACTTCTATTTTAAAAACGCAACAGGATTGGCAAAAGTGGGAAATTTTCCTGATACATGTAGGGATCAAAAGTCTGTAAGCTACTGAGGATGAGACAGTTCAGAGCCCAAATGGAAACCACATCGGCCCTCGCTCTGCTGTCCCAGGAATTGGTGATTCTAAGAAATGACTGAGCAGAACTTTTAACACCAGGATAAAGCAAAGAATTTTAATTACTGGGAATTTTTTTTCTATCACAGGCGGAAACGCTTTTTAATTTAATTCTCTTTTTTAGCATTAGACCATTAACTACTGTACTTCAGTCAATAACTGGACAAGAAAGTCGACTCCAGCTGATGGGCAATAATCGTCCTGGTCACATTTATTACTTTGCTTAACAAACCATTCCTCCATGTTTTTTAGAGGGGAGCCATTATGATGGAGCGGCAATAAGTTAGGATCATTAGGGACTGAATAACCCATACTGGCGCTCATAACAGATCTGACCCTGTGCCTGCCAGGCTTCATCAAATCACATAACTAGAAAATATGCTCCAAAAAGCACAGCGTCGCCAACACATGAGAGAGGCTCCGAAGGTTGCAGGACACAGCGAGGACATAAAAGCAGAATATACTCTGTGATTCGGCAATATAAATGTTTTACATAGTCCTTCCTTGGAATGTATTACATGTAGTGATGAGCGAGTATGCTCGTTGCTTGGGCTTTCCCGAGCATGCTCGGGTGATCTCCGCGTATTTGGAAGTGCTCGGAGACTTAGTTTATGTCGCCGCAGCTGCATGATTTGCGGCGACTAGACAGCCTGATTACATGTGGGGATAGCATGTTTGTTAGGGAATCCCAACATGTATTGAAGAAGATTTGGAAAGTTTCTGCTCAATGGCTCTGCACACACAAAGTCTTTTTGCAGTGTTTTTGGAGCAGAAACCGAGCACAACTTCCAAGTTTTTGAAGAGGATTTGGAGAGTTTTCCATCAGTTTCTGCTCCAAAAACTGAAAACAGTGTCAACTTTGGAAAGGTTTTTATTGAAGTGATCTCCACTTTTTTTTCCCCACGAGGTGTTTTTCAAATCCTCTTCAGAAAGAAAACAAAAATAAAATTGGATTTCCCATAGAAATAAATAGTAGGAGTTTTCAAAGTGTTTTATAATAGACTCATTCATTAATGAGGCATTTGATTGGTTATAGGATTCTGGATACTTTGGGTTCTACAGCAAATGTGAAACTACAACTCCCAGCATGTTGTGACAGCCTGCGGCTGATGATCCTTCAGTAGTCGATCGGTTCAGGGTAAAACGTAATCACCAATAAAATATTAAGATTATCCAAGTTGATAAAACAGTTTTCCAGTGAAAAGACATAATCACCATATCCGCAGCATACCTTACTGATTGGTGGGGTCTGGAACGATTGGCAAAACGGAGAACTTTGAGTCCCTTTACAAATTGGAGAGGCAGATTGATTGTCAAACTGTCACTTAATTTAGTCCCTAGTGCTGCGCTTGGCTTTTCTGACAGACCCATAGGAAATTAATGAATGAATGGAAGTTGGGTGTGGAGTAAATAGTTCCCGGTGTGCCGGTCAGTGCAAGTCGTGGCAGTTGGACCCCCCACCAATTAACACGTATGTTGTGGCTGGGTGACAACTTGTTTCCACTGGACAATGCCTTCAGCTCTTTAATTCAAGAAGAGGAAAAGTAATTCAATGGGTCATGTTCTAAATTAGGGACTATCTAGTATTCCGATCTAAGTATACCTACTGATGGAGGACACCAAGACGTGGCGTAAGAAGCCAAGACAAACTGTATAAGGTCTCCAGTCCACCATTAGATATCTAACCTGGGCATGAAGAATGAAAGACCTGATGAATAACCGCCAGTAATGGAATTTAATCCATGCCCGTTCTCCAGTTATGCTTAAATTTCTGTAAGATCTTACATCATGTAATTATATTGACCTGAATGCTGAAGAGTATGGACAAGACAATGCAAAACATAGAAGAAGAGCGAGGAACTGCTATGGGGTCTATGGAGAGAGGGGACCCCAACCTTCTTGGTCCTATCTCCTTTGCTACGAGCTAGTGAGCACTTGTTCGTGCCCTCGTAGAAGAAATGCATACAGGAAATTGGCCTCATGGTGACAAAAATGGTTTGGATGGGTAATGTCCAAACCCCAGTTATTTGTTATCGGGCCTCTCTGTGCCAATAAGTGATATAGATAAATATATAGATCTTAAACACAAAGGTCTCGGCAGGCACAGAACGTGAATATTTCACATCTTGTGCCGAATGGACCTTTTAGATGGGCAGATCCAGGCCGCTAAACGACCACCGATCAACTGTAGACATGGTGATTGAATGTCGTTTACTGGCCAGATTAGATCTGCCGATGAATATACAATGATAAAAATCATTGCACTTAACGAACGATTATTTTGCTTGTTCGTTGGGTGATTACTGGCATATGTAGGTGGGCAAAGCCTTCCTACGAACACTCATCCAACCAAGGGTGAACTTGCAAGTAAGTTTCCCTACTGTATAAGTCATGGATGATTTCTACCAAGTTGTGACATTCCTTTGAAATAAATAGAAACCATAAAGGTTTGGCAGGTCTTATATAAATGTACGAATTTGTACGACCACAAGTCAGAATAGAAGGGAACAAACACAAGAATTATATACATGGAGAGGAGGGAGGAAGAGGAAAAAGCAAGAAAGTGTGTTTAGATCTGTGTCTCTAGGGTTCATCAAAAGATTCAGTGCCATAACTCCAAAATATCTGTTGAGCCAATGGCCAACTTTGGAGCTTTCCCAATCCTATATGTTGTGAGTGTCAATCACAGCTAAGCACCAGGGGGGTACTGCTGCTGTGCCCATGGGAATATTGGTACATACCAGTTCATCCAAATGCCTTTACCCTTTTTTTTAGACACAGACTAACTTCTGTCCCTGTCTGCCTAGTAAGTGGCCTTTATGTTGGGGGGCCTCCGACTCAATAACAGTGAAAGAAACAATGTTCAAGTTGCCGGGGCTGCAGAGATAGATGAAAACTTCATATTTTATCCATTCCATTAGGTTAAAGACAAAAAGAGTAGAGAAACAGTGTGGATATATTTTCGTTATGAATCATTGTTGAAGTTTTAACCTATCTCTCGTGCCGGCGAAACATGGACATTGTTTGCTTCTTCAGGGGATGGAAAGTCAATACAAGTTTGTACAGAGTTTTCCTTTGTAGTTCATAGGACTTTTTTTTTTATTTCAAATACAAATAAATGTAGAAATTGTTCAAAGTTAACTGCCCCAAACCTTGCAATTGACCGAATTTACAGTTATTTCCTATCTTTCTGCCTTAGATCAGTAACCATCTACACCCTATACAAACTCAAGATGCATAAAGGAGTTCAAACGGGTTATCCCATTATAGCAAGTTATGGCATATAACCATATCCTACTGATTGGTGAGACTCCAACCTCAAGGACCTCACAGTCCAGAGACTGAAGGGGCCACAACATTAGTAAAGTTTAGGGACCTCACTTTTGGGATCAGAAAGTTACTATAGGACATGGCTGTAAGAGACTCTCGGACACCAGATTACGAAATCTTATATAGAACATATAGAAAAAAACCCACGTGGAGATACTTTAATTCTCACCTGCTCAGCCTTCCTCAAAGCACCTAGAGGTCTCTTCAGTGTAAGACAATAAAATTTGCGGCTTCTTCCCTTTACATGGAGGATTTCATGGTCCCTTTAATGACACTGTAAACTTCCCTCAAGTTGAGTTACATCCATGAGTTGTACTTCTAGAGGGTCAGGCAGAAGTCTTGCACACATTCGCAGGCTCTATAATAAAGAATACGAGATATAAGAAGTATAAGGAGGAGACCACGGACCTTCCCATAGTCTTCCTCATCCTGCTGCATTTAGGATGTTCTTATGAGAAGAGTGAAGTCAGACGGCAACAAGATGGATTCGTTTTCAACTGGACTATTGTTGTGTGCGGCTGAACTGGATAAGACTGTCCGCGATCATTAGTTCTGAGCTAGTGAGGTCACGATCAAACATATTTTGGTCAAGGAGTCATTCTTTCCTGGGCAAAAGTGCAACTATGGACACTATTTTATCTTAAGGGTCCAGCATAGAGCGAACGGAGGATACGCAACTTCCTATTATAGGGCAACACAGCCTCCGTGTGCTGCCATAAAGCTCCTATGAGTACAGCCATGAACCCCAGCCTGGTTCTTACCAGCAGCTGAAAATCTTGTAGGTGATGTTGGTTGAACATATCGTTTTTTGGCAGGATCTAATGTGTAGGAAGGTGCCCTGACATTCCTGGAACTCAAAGGGACAAAAGGAGAGGGCTGTTGGATTTCAGCATGTCCAATCCTTTTTCAAGAAAGATAAGCCACCGCCATAGTTGTCTGATAAAGACTTACCCCCACTTCTCCATAGAGAATACGTGACAATGTGAGCAGATATGCAGAAGTAAATAGCTGAGACAACAGCTGTGTAAAGTGAGTGCCCAGGTTATGCGGAATAGTTCACCTGATAGACTGATAATGAACATGCATCCACTCCGGGCACCCTCTTAACTATGGATTTAATAACACAATCATTAAAGGGGTTGTCTGGGACTTTAATATTGATGGCCTAACCTTAGGATAGGTCATCAATGTCTGATCGGTGAGGGTGTGACAACCTGCACCGCCCCAAATCAGCCGATCCTGGTGTCAGCGGCAGCCGGAGCTGCTTAGTTATGGAGCTGCACAGCGCCATTGACAGAATAGTGGTCGTGGCCGAGTACTGCACTTCCGCCCACAATTCAAATCAATAGTGGGCGGATGTGCAGTATTCGGCCATAGCCACTACTCCATCGATGGAACTGTAACAGTGCTATGTAGCTCCATAACAGAACAGAAGAGCTCATCAGTCTAAGGATAGGCCATCAATGTTAAAGCCAAGGACAACCCCTTTAAAACACATTGAATACCACAGTTATGATGACCCTGTACCACTTTTGCACTGGAGTTAGGAAAACTAGTCTTACTAGGTGGGACAAGAAACATCACCACTTTTGTCCATGCAGCGTTAAAGTAAATTAGGATGAGCTACAAAACTAGACACAGCCTGTGCACAAATTAGGGTGAGGTTCTGGAAGAAAGCAGCCGGGTTTTGCTAATATGATTCAAAAGTGGCTCCCCATTCAGGACCCCCAACTATTGCCTAGGGAAGAGTTACAGAAAGCATCTCTCACTCCGGAGGATCCAGCATCTCTGTTAATTACACAAAAAGTTTGATTTTAAAGGGTTGTTCCCAAAATAATAAACTAACTTGCTGATTTCTGGGGGTCTGACTGCTGGACACACTAGTAATCTTGTAAATGGGGTTCTGGATCCTCAAGAAGGCAGCCCCATTTTGAATGTAGTAGAGGTGCCCCATTAATTGTCTATCAGACCATCGGAGAAAGAAGAACTCTGATGATGATATTTCCATCAGTCCCATAGACAACGAATGGAGGGGAGATTGTGCATGTTCTACAGATCCCAAAGCCATTTTTGGGATGCCTGAAGCACCAAGGAGTTGGATCCCTCAATGGTCAGCAGGATAAATTGCTAATATTTAGTGAATAACCCTTTAATGAGAACTGTGCAATGCTTCATTTCTCCTTTGGGGTCGCTGCAGAAGAATGGAACACAAGCTGCCAGGTTCTATTTACCTAAGGTTTTCAGCCCACTAGCAGCCGCTGATTGGCTGCAGTGGTCACGTGACACAATGTCATATGACTGTCGGAAGAAAAAGATCTGTCGTTACAGAAGGGGCTTCGGTCCGGGAAGAAAGTGTGTTGGGAGGAAGGGGTCAATTGTACATGGGACATTACTTTATTTGAGAAGGGTGTAGGTCAGTACTGAACAATCTCTTCAGCTGATCATTGAAGGTATCAGAAAGCAGGAAACCCAGTGATCGGCTTATTATTGGGTGACCCCTTTATCGAAAAGGGATCGTCCAAAGTGGATAACCCCTTTAAGAAAATTAGGAATTTCTATTAAAAATGTTTCCACCCCATTTATTATACAAAAATTCAACTAGTATTTAGAAATCTGAATATTTTTCCGTGAAACCCCCTTGGGACGTTATTCTAGGAATCGGACTGAAACACGCAGAGCCAACCACATACCTTGGCGGCTCCGCTCCATTAATTAATTATAATATTTATGCTTCTTATTACGCAGCTTTTCGTACCAAATCCAATTTTTTCTTACTTTTCTCACATCTTTTTTTTTTTTTATTATTTATCTGGTTACCTAGAATGTGAATGGAATAGAAAATCGACTCTGGGCTATTATTAACTCCTTTTCAATTTTTTTTTTCCGAGAAGATGCCGCCTTGTTCAGACATAACTCATAAGGGTCAATTTATATCAGTTTTGAAAGTCTCTCGGCGCCGTATTTCATAAAGACGTTTTACCCAATACACAAATGCAGAAAGCTTTTGAACTTCCTTCTATTTCCCAGGGATCACGTCTGGAATATTAAAACAATGGCAAAACTCATATAGAAGAACAATAAGAATAAAGCAGCACATTGTGGATACAAAGCAAAACAACAAAAAAAGGCAAAAAAAATAATTCAATAAAGTGAATGTAAAAAGTATAAACTCACGATGAAGTGGTTAGGAGCAGCCGGGAAGCTCGGAGAGATTCTTGCTGGATGCCAAAATTCCAGCTTCGTTCCCTCTTCCTCAAACATACACTCACAGGCGGGGATGACTGGTCGGCTTTCACAGGGATGTTTGTTCCTTCAGTCTCTGAGTAGCTTTCGGTGCCCTCCCACTTAATTCAAGGTAGATGGTCAGAACTTCCACAGAAAGGTATTCTACAGCCTCTTATTGCCCCCTCAAGGCCCAACACCCTGTGACAAAAATATTCCAGCAAGTGGCAAACTGCAGTCCTTTCGCTCTAGCAGACCTGAGATTGTCAGGTGCATCCGAGTTAGTTTTAGATTTGTCTAAGAATCTTAAAAAAAAAAAATTGCAAATAACCCCATTACTTTACTTGTAAGAAACACTTAAAAGAGTAATTAAGCTCTGCTACATATTGTCAATACAGCTTCTAAAGGGTGAAAACAAGCAAGCTACCCATAATATAGGAGATTATATTTATCAATCAATGGGGATCTTTCCGCTGGGACCAGAACTTTCATAGAATGGAGTGGTAGCGCCAATGCTCGAACAGTGCGAGAAAAAGCACGGAGCTCTGCTTGTTCCATCAGCCCCCTAGACAATGAAAGGAGCGGCTGTCGGGCGTCCGACCTGCCGTTTCATTTTTTAGCGGTAAAAAAAATTCCCCAAGTCCCAGCGGTTAGTTATCATTTGTCCTGTGGATAGCTAATAGGTTGTTTTCACTGGATAAACCCTTTAAGGCTGGGGCTACACCGCAGCGATGGCCACTACACAGGTTGTACGATTGCAGATTGCTCAGTGCCGCTACTACAGCACAGCGTAATGCAAGTGAATGGAGTTGCAGTGCGGCAAGCAAGGTACCACAACCACAGCAAGCAAGGCAAACAAGGTACAAAAGATCCAACTGGTTCTTACTTGCTTGTCTTGGTCATGGATCCTTGCGGGTCACAAAGAGACACCAATCACTTGCATTATGCTTCGATGTACAAGCA
The DNA here is from genome assembly GCA_009801035.1 of Oophaga pumilio. Taxonomy (NCBI): domain Eukaryota; kingdom Metazoa; phylum Chordata; class Amphibia; order Anura; family Dendrobatidae; genus Oophaga; species Oophaga pumilio. The sequence goes on along the minus strand of VIAB01006850.1, from coordinate 20,082 downwards.
GCATTCAGCGATCTTTGGCCTTTGTCGCGGACAATGTTGCCTCATATCTCCATTATAAAAGTTATCATCACCCATGCAGGGGATTGTTATTAGGAACTGAGACATTCGCTGATCCAGAATCCATTCGCTGATCGGAATGGCACATGCGTGACCAATGCTCACTAATTCTTTCTGGGACTGCCACGCTGTACTTGGCTATCTCCCACAACCCCATAAATAATGAAAGGAGTGGGGGTCAGTGACTAGCAAACATCTACCACCAGAGTCATAGAATGGTTTGCCTTTTTTCAGGTGCGGTTTCTCACGGTGGAGGATCAATTTTAGCGCCGACGTTCTGGTCCATCTATTTGGCTATTGCAACAATTTTCTTGCTTGATCACAAGGGACCTAAGTTCAAACTATTTTCTCGCTGTCAGTGAATAAAAAGATGCAGTGCATGAAAACCTGACCTAGTCTTGCTTTGCAACGGTCTGTTAAAAGGAGCCTGTCAGCTGATTCACGCTGCCCAAAGGTTCCCTTTAAAGAATGCATTTCCATAACAAAAACATACACGAAACACATGATTGTTGCAGAAAACGGTGTTCAGTTTAGCAATCAGCACATAAAATCTGCACCAACGTTCACATGTCACACATGTAATCCACAGGAGAACCTGTCAGGAAGTGTTCAATTTCCCTGCAGCACCTCCGCAGGAGAAAGGGAGTATTACAAGATATCCAGTCAATGGAGTCAGTCGAGACATTCATCATATTAAGTACTGATGTAAAAGATCAGGTTGTGGAAAAGGACGTGAATACTTTTTTAACACATTTCAGTTAAAGGTTCTCTTTTTTTTTCCGGCAGTAATATGAATGCGATGTCCTGCGCTGTACGTGCAGCACATGCCGGTGTAGGAAGGACAGGAAATGACACCAGATGCACCTTTCACTCGTAGGCCTGTGGTTAGCTGCAGCTGAGAGGTGCTAAACATTCCCGCCCCGCACAAAACCCTTAGTGAACAGTCCGGCATTCATACACGTCTGCAGATAACAGCTTTTATACATTTTCATTACATTGGCCGAGCTTAAGATTTCTTGTTTTTAATCAGATGCCTGCTTTTCAGAAGAAACCACAGAAGGCAAAGCTAAACATGTAATTAATGTAGAAAAATATACATACCAACACCTCGTATAGTCGAGGGAGGCCTGATGTAGGGCGAGGAATAGGGACGAACCCCAAAGATTCCCTTACAACATAAACCGTAGAAACATTTACATTTAACATTTCAAACAGAGCAAAAATAAAAGTAAATAAAAACAATGTAAATATAAATGAACTTTAAAGGGAACCTGTAAATACATTTTTACATCTGGACGTTGTGGAATAACTGTGTAGGCGCTTGCCCACCAATCAAAATGACACCTTTTTTTTTGCAGAGATCCGATGTACGAGTCATGAGAAATCTAGTGTAGAAGACATATGCAAATCAGGCCGGAAGTGCACTGGAGGCGTGTCAGCTGCTAGCTCCACCCCTGTGCACTTCCTGTCTGGGGCTTCTTTGCTAGATTTCTCAGGACTGACATGTCAGATTTCTACAAAAAAAAAGGCACCATTTTTATTAGGGGACAAGAATCTATACAGCTATACTACTACTTCTCTCTTTAAGGCTATTGTTTGATACAAGTGCACCCTCAACCCGGAGGACTACAATATTTGTTAATGCACTTTTTTTTGCTCTGACCGCTGCTGTTTAACTGTGTAGATGCCGATGTGGATCACTGCATGTTTTCCCGGATGCAAACATGGTCAGCTGTGTTGCAGTGATCCTGACCTCGACCTTGCACCTGACTACGCTCTTCCCTTTTGGCTTGTGAACCTGATACCTGTTATTTTTTCCTAGGACTGACCCTTTCATCCCTCCGTTCCTCTCCCTCAGATGGTTACATTACTGATTGCTTGGTTCTGTTCCCTACCTTCCAATTTTGAAGGATGAAAAAGAGGGACATATTTCAGGCCATAGGCCAGGATGTTTCAGGAAGGTCCGGAGGAGATTTGGTAGAATCTCATACCGCCAAAACAATATGTACTTCACGTGCTTCCAGCTTACTGCACCTTGAACTTGGCCATGTTTCTCACAAACCTTTTAACTCTTAGTAACCGACTAAATCAGTAAGCATTTCCGTTTTCTTCTTGCCATAGCCCCTTCCAATCTGGGCTATTCCCAAAATATTAACAGAATCTTGCCCCACTGTACCTATCTGTATCCTAAGTACTAAACTATATCCTATACCTGAGCTGAGTGCACCAGAGTTACCTTACGCGTTACCTTTGCAGAACCCACACAGCAGCGTCAGTACCTATCACACTATACATTAGTTACATTAATAATAATAATCTTTATTTTTATATAGCGCTAACATATTCCGCAGCGCTTTACAGTTTGCACACATTATCGTTGCTGTCCCCGAAGGCGCTCACAATCTAGATTCCCTATCAGTATGTCTTTGGAGTGTGGGAGGAAACCGGAGTACCCGGAGGAAACCCACGCAAACACGGGGAGAACATACTAACTCCTTGCAGATGTTGTCCTTGGTGGGATTCGAACCCAGGACTCCAGTGCTGCAAGGCTGCAGTGCTATCCACTGAGCCATTTTTACAAGCCAGTCTTGAAAGTTTCAATATCCACTCTATACATTTTACATTTCACACTTCACCATAAAACACAGAAGAAACGCAAGACAGTATTCACACTACATAACTGTGGTCTTCGGGGGCAGGAATACAACAGTCTCTCTCACACCCTTAGACATCCCGTCTATCCAGTGCCAATCTCAGGGCCCCTTACACGATCTGCGTCTTTGTAGAGAAACAAAATAACACAAAATTCCTTTTTATGTCCATGGAATCAGATTGAGAAGAAATTGATCAATAAGCATCATCATACTCAACGAGGTGTGTAAAAGTGTGTGGACTGTGGCCATAAAGGGACACATATGATGAGCAATAATACTCCGGCTGTATCATGTCAATGGTGCTCGACTGGCGTTGGGTTATTGACACCTTCATGCCAGATTGGACCTCTCTGGCCATTCTCCTCCAAGCTGTCTATAATTATGTTTACTCCACACTATTGGTGCTCATAGGGTTTCGCTCCTGTGGCCATGGGGTTTCACTCCTTTATGGGTGAAATCTCAAGAGATCGTCATTTTCTTTGATACCCCAACCAGTCAGTCTGGCACCATCAATCATGGTATAGTCAGTCCCTAGAGTGGCATCATTTCTAGTAATTGGCTTGAGGAACGACCCAACTTGTTGAGCATGTCTGTAGGCTTCATGTATGGATGACTGATTAGAAATGGTATCATGTAATGTTCTAGTAAAACTATGGAACCATATTATGGATATCTCTATTGTAAAGCAGCTTTTACTACTATGATATGGAAAAGTGTCTAAGTTTGGAAATACAGCATCACTTTGCATTCCTGGGGACTACAGGGACATGACCTGTTCTACATACCAGAAGTATGTCATGCATGCATGGTTATCCTCAAAACATTAAAATCAAGATTTATTGAAACTCTCAAGACTGGCTTGTAACAATGGTAGAATTGTGTTAGGCATAGCATATGACTACATGGAGCTATCCATAAGGAGAAACTTTAGACTTTAGACTCCAGGTCAAAAGCCTCTCACCGAGCCAACCAGTATCCTACTCTGCACTGATAAGGGGCAAAAAAACTGAAACAGTTGTCTGTAGGTTTGCTATTCCTAATAGGTGGCACTTTTCTTCAGTGAAAGGGTAATTTACATATATCACGCCTAGGAAGAAGAGTTAAAATAGCAACCTGTATTACTTGTATGTATGAATGACTCTCATGGTAAGTTCCAGCCTATTGAGTATTTCTAGTGCTGGTCCAGGACGTAATTAAAACATCAATCCTTGAGTTACTCAATGCCAGTAGGAGGCCTGAAAGCTTTACCATGGATAACATCACATATAGACAAGGATGGATTGAGGCCTATGATGGCGTCTAGGCAGAATTTTTTGCATGAGGTTCTAGGTTAAGGAATCCTTTAAACTGTGGAATTAGGACCAAATGAAGGTAGATTAGGGTCCAATATGGATGTAAGTTATTAGTTAGCCATCTATATGGAGCTATCATATGGTCAAGGTCATAGTTTTTACATGAAGCTATGGATGAACTCTTTATGCATCAAATGGCCAAGTTCT
>VIAB01006849.1:49253-68078 GCA_009801035.1 Oophaga pumilio | reverse complement strand
TCCGATCCGATATTTCATGATATCGAAAGTATCGCTCAACACTAATGGGGACAGAAATAGTATGAGAAATAAAACATGACTAAGGACATATCTGTCAGAATCGTGTAAAACAGTGATACGGGCTTCCAGAAATTAAATGTAAGCAAAATAAACTGGATGTTTTATATTAATTTCTCCTTGCTGCTTGAATTTTATTTTTTTCATGAATATTGTAAGGGGCACAAAGACAGATAGAGCCATGTGTACATGCAAAATGGGGCATTATTGTTGTGTAAAAGGTCAAATGGTGCGCCATAAGTGCTATAGGGCGAAAGATGTTTGTTACTTTCTGTAGAGCTGACAAGTTGATGGAAAACGAAAAGGAGAAATGAATGACTAAGAAAAGGCAAAACATAATCTGTGAGGCAGTGGATTTACCTGCATACATCTATATGGTTTAGAGAGTACTTAGTATTTACCACTGTCATGTGGAAAAATAGATTTTAGAACCGTGGTTTTTGTAAATGATCAGTATGGTGGTACTATTTGGTCACTATGTTGCAGTAATAATAGTGGTCATGGCTAGAGATGAGTGAATTTGTTCGGATTTTGGCCCCGAATCTGATTTTGACATATTTGGGCTATATTCTAACAATATTCATGCCGACTGAATGTGTTATGATCGGTTCCAAACATATTCGGTAATGTCTACTCCCATTGACTCTAATGATGTTCGGCTGTGTTCGACAAATATTACAAAAACAATATTCGGAACCGAATCCGAACAAATTTGCTCAACTCTAGTCATTGCTGCAGGACTATTTCTTCCTTATCTACCTTTATTTGTACAATGTGCATTGTTCAGTAACAGCATGAAGGTAATTGTGAATTGTAAAGTGCTATAATTTTCTAACTAGAATACTGAATTATGCTGTCTTTTAGACACAATGCAAAAAGGGACCCACTGGGACTCCTTTGTCCAAGGGCTCACCTAATCCTGAAGCTGACACCAGAACCGATCCTCTCTACAGCACCACATGGAGCCATAAACCAGCCTAAATAACATTACTTACACTATTTTGTAAGATTCTATGTTTTAACACTTTGTTATTCATTCTGTCATTATTATCTCTTGTGGCAGGATATTCATCACACCTAATAAATGTTCTCCACTTTTACTGTCATGTTAATATACATTTATTAGACTTTACTATTGGGAATACATTGTGTAAATTCTTTCCATATTGCATGCCTGTTCATATCCACTGACGGATAGCGCTCCAGTGCCCCGTGTTTCGCTCTTTAATATAGTAATCAGATGCATAGCTTTTTAGCTAAAATCATCTGTAGCATTTAATTTAATATTGGGTCTTGCAATACTCCAGTCATTGAGACTGAAATTGCTTTCCATCACCGGAGAATTTGTCTGATAAGTATAAAGGACTGGCCTTTAATTAATTTTTCTTTATGGATTCTCTGCCATGATCGTAGCTGAACAATGTTAAAAAGGATGTCATATATTTGCACATTAGATTTACAAGTTTATTACATTGCACATTATTCTGTACATACTTCTAATCTGAACAACGCCAAGGCACATGTATTTAAGGAGAGTCACTTCCACTTTTTTTTTTCCATGTTTTTTAACCCCTTCATGACATTTTCTTTTTTTTTCGTTAGCATTTTTTCCTCCCCTTCTTCCAAGAGCCTTAACTTTTTTATATTTCTGTCAATATGGCCGTTTGAGGGCTTGTTTTTTGTGCCATAAGTTGTACTTTTGAATGACACCATTCATTCTGCCACATAGTATACTGGAAAATGGGGGACAAAATCCCAAATGCATTGAAAATGCAAAAAAAGTGCAATTTCGCAATTGCATTTTTTTTTATTTACCATGTGCACTATATAGGAGGGTTGTGATTTTCCTGTTTTCCCAGCATTCACAGGTCTTTTTTTGATAAGGCCGGCTGGTGTGACATCATGTGTGCATCACACCACAATGATGATGTCATGCCAGCCTAGCTAATCAAAAGAAGAGCCAGAGATGCAGTGAGATAAGATTTGCAAATCTCCCAACCAGTGGTCACAGATCACTGGCCTGGCTGATGGACTAGAGCCCTGGGAATCGATTCTAACATTTCTACCCAGGAGTATTTTTTTAGTGACAGATTTACAGCATTTTACTATTAAGTATGTAATTTCTGTGAGAAAAAATGAACTGCAAAAAGGTAAGCTATCTATTAAAAATGGGACAGAGACAGACGTTGCTAAAAACTAACAAAATGCCCAGTACCTTCCAGTTAAAGCCCCTGCTGCTCCAGCTTTTCCCTATCCCTATGCTACAGATTCATATGTTGTAGACACAAAGTATACAGCAGCAGGGGCACCAATAGAAAAGTAAGACTTGCTTTGCTATTGTCAAGCATTGTCTGAATTTACAACAATTTTTTTAATAGGCAAACCCCTCAAGGAGGTGAATTTTAATAGAAAATGTACAATATCCCTAATAATGTCATCTATCAGTAGATTTGTTGTGAAAATACAGTAAAGAAAATGGCATTTAATAAATTAGATGTTCCCACGTTCTCTTCCACCATTTGTCACGCTGTCTAAAGAGATGTTAACAATGTCAGTAAACTATTCTTACAGGGACAACACTCTAAACAACATACAGTTTAGCAACTTCAACATGTAAGTATAGAATAGATTTACCTGACACGATATCCGTAGAACTCAGGGTTAATCTTGAGGACTTGTAAAGCTGTAACAGGAAAGAGGTGGACCGGGGTCTAACCTGACCCTAAACTGGGGTCCTAACTAATCCCTCACCTTGGAGGTACTGATAATGGTTCAGAGGTCCAAGTCTCCAGCCTAATCCTGTCTCCTATCAATCCCTGAATACCACCACAGGGATATGGGCAGATATCAACTAATACACAATTTAAACATATAAGACAGACAGGAGTAAACACAGACTTGCATACACACACAAGCATAGAAGAAACATAAATGGTCTGGGATATAAAACTCTAAGCAATGTGAGCTAAATCAACTAAGGAGATCTCAACTTGAGTCTATACAGGTTCAATCCTATCTGTGGTCTGCATGGAGATTTCACTGGCAACTCCCAGAGCAGACAACAAGGGATTTAAAGGAAACCAATCAACAAATAATCAATTGCAGCCGGGAGAAACTGCACCCAGTGCCAGAACCGAGCACAGACAGAATTAACTCCCTAACTGCCAAACACAAAGAAACAGCTACTCAGCTGTGAGAAGTCAGAATGTGCAACCGCGACGATCTTCGTGGCGATGCACACATGACACCATTTCACCCAGATATATCGATATGTAAGTGGCTGAAGAATATTTTTGGATTATTTTTATGTTTTTCAGCAATGATTGTCTGTACCTTTGCTGCTTTTATTTGGTTTTCTTCTTCTTGTAAGTCAGTGAAAACCTTCATTTATGTCAGCCAACAGCCGCGGCACATGGATTACACTGCAGCACTATCTTATTTTACAGAATTGTAGTAAAGAGGAGCCCAAATATACAAAGGCATGTTAATGATTGCCGTAAAAAAAGGTATATAAGCGACTCATTAAGGGGTTAAAATATCCTATTTACTTTTTATATTTTTATTTTTGAGGACACTGTTGTAAAATGCTCATGCTCATGTAGCTTTAATAAGTGCTTTTAAAAGGTCTCGTGCACATGACTGTATTTTTGGTCCGAGTGCTAACATAGATTGCACTCGGACCAATGTTATTCAATGAGGCAGTGCAGGTGAATGATTTTTTTCACTGACTGAATCTGTGGGTGAAAAATTGCAGCATGCATGATTTTCCTCTCTAAATTAGGTAAGACTCCTCCATTCATGTCTATGGGCGTGAGAAAAAAAATCAGATGTCACATTGAATATTGTAGCTTCCAATTTTACAGATACAGTGAAAATCTGTAACATAGGAAACTGTAAATGATTAATAGCTGCTGTAAAAGAATGTACTGTATACAGATGACAGGTGAGAAAAAAAATCATACCACTTTTCTGGATGAAAGACTTTTGCATACGCTAGTGTGAACTTACAGTAAGACTAAGTTCCCATGATGAATATTTGGTGTGCTATTTCTGTTGCATATTTTTGCTTGCAAAAAATCCAGCATACCAGAGTTCTAGCAAAGTTCTAGCAAAGTGAAATGGTTTTTTATAAATCTTATTCCCACAGCGCTTTCCCTTTATTCCCTTGACCTGCTGTGCAATTTTGAAATCTGCAACATGTTAATTTCTCTTGGGTTAATATGTTTTTTATTTGCAAATTTTCTCAATAAACTTGCAATGCAATTTTATTACATTTCCACTCTAAAAACGCATTTGAGTAGCACATGACTTTATCAATACAGTTTTATGAAAGTTTAATACCAAAAACAAGCCGCTTTATTTAAAACATGAACTACCAAAAAGAGACCAAAAGCGCAACAGAAAATATGATAAAAACGCATGTAAAAAAACACTCCAAATCGCAATGAAAAACACAAGAAACCTAATTTAGCTAACTGGTACAGAAGTGCTGTAGAAAATCGGCCACATCAGAAACGCACCAAATTCTCATCATGGGGATGTACCCTAAAATTGTGGGGGCATTCATTCTGGTGAATTCAACACTCAGATTCTGCAAAGGTGCAGATGTGGAGGAAGTTTTGGCAGAAATGCTCATATGATGCATAGACTATCCCAGCACCATGGGTTCAGTACCAGAGGCGACTTCTGTTGTGCTCACTTGAATGCTCTACTAGAGACGGGGGATGAAGGAAAGTTAAACTAAGCAATATTTTTAACTTTGACACAGCCTATTTCCATTGGTGAGGATTAGGCTTCACAATGTGCTTGCATTTTAGAGAAACTGTAAAAAAAAAATGAAGCCCCACTCTAATTAAAACTAATGCAATTGTTAAAATGAATAGTATAGAAATTTAATTATATGCTGTTTCTCGTTTACTGTCACCTTTACCTGGGCTGACTCACCCTACACCACTTATTAGAGAAAAAGTTATTACTCTCTTTCTAGTCAAAATAATAAGATGTGTCATAATTTTATGAGATGACTATGATGCTTTCCAGAATAATATGCTCTAAATTCTGTTCCATCTTTAGGATTACAACGTACAACCTTTTGATACAATCTTTACAGGACCATCATAAATATTTCTTGTTCCATCTCCATATAGGATAAAAATGTGAGGTTTCCATCTTTTTATTTTGTTTTTAGCCGCAGAAGTTTGTTGTCAAACTAAATTTATTCTCTTTTCATTTTTAGCTTTCTCACACAATTTACACTGGGGAGATCTGATGTTTTACTCATGCCCTCACATTTTATTGTATATGACTATAAAGCGCTTATCTTTTCTTGTCAAAACAGAACTTTTGAGAGTGCAGACAAGTCAGTATCGATAAGTCATCTGCATGCATTTTATAAGTCACCATGGCATTATAAGCATGAGAGATGTTACAAAACTAGTTCTGCGCTGAGATACATCCTCCAAAAAATCAGTGTCCTGGAAATCGAAATGAAAATCAAGTCAACAAGTCAATGCCTCTAATTCTTTCAGTAACCAGATTCAGTACTTTTTTTGACACACTGTAAAACATGGAAAAACAGCATTATACATAAGTATTCCATTTATAGCAAAAGATTGTTTAATCAAATTATTTGAAGTTTTGGAGAAGAATTTTATCAGTATTTTGAAGCAGATATTTCTGCACAGTCCTCATCATAAAATTGTATATAGATAAGCCCTAAGGAAATGTATCTAACCTTTAGTAAGTTTAATCCTTCCAACATACAGTGAGTAATCCAATGAGGACACCACTTTATGGGTATTCAGCACACAGCATTGGTGATAAGAAGATGTGAAAAAGACTGGACGGGGGATAGCGCAAAGTGGAGGGAGTGATGAGTCGTTAGGTGAGTATACATTAATGAACCTTTTTATGACCCTATATGGTTCAGCTGGCTGCCATTTTGCTTAATCCATGTGGGAGAGAATTACAAAAAACATGCATTTTGGCGAATGTGGATTTTTGTAATTTGCTAGTAGAATTAAATTCCTCTTGAATATATTTGCTCATCATTACTAAGAGGTATAATTTTTGGACGTTTTATTCTTTAAAAAAGTTTGTCAATGTGTTGTGTTATTAAATGGACTGTTAGTTACTACCAGCTAATCATTCATTTCTGTGGTGAGATCACTTTGACATTGCTAAGGTAGTTTTTGCATTATTGAGCTTGAAAGGGATTGGATCAGTCCTAGAAGACCTCAGAGTGTTACACACATCTTTTCAGGGCAATAGGAGACTTTGCAGTATTGCAATTCATGGAAAATCGATTAGCCGAAAATTTAATTTTGGGGAAAAATTAATTTAACACAGCGAATTCGAATTTAAAAAAATGTGATACTCTCTATTCAAAAGTGTATAATAAAGATTCAAGCACTTGATAATAATTGTGATACTTTACCTGTTGTGAGAGTTAGAGCTCGTGCAGACAAAAATATTTTTGGTCTGAGTAGATCCAACAAAACATCGGATCACTATCCTACCAATATTATTCTATGGAGCCATGCAGCATACATGAGGTGTATCTGATTTTATCTGATCGCACTTGGCCATGCAAGTCAATTATTCCGTTGGAAAAATCGGAAAACACTCATATGATATCTGAGTGCTGTCTGATTTTCACAGGCTGACAGAGTAGAGAAAATGGAGAATTTTTTTTCCCATCTTCTCATCCGAGAAAATTGGATCACTACATGATCACGATCTGATCAGAGTTTTACCTAGTGGAAATTGCATAATCGGGCCAATTTTCTTGGATGAGAGAAAATATGCCTGGATGCATCCAGGCTAAAACTGCCTTTTCAGTTACTTAAAGTGGATCTCTGGTAATAGAAGAATTAAATAACTAAAGGAAATGCCAATTAAATGTTTAAATACTTTTAATGTGCAAATCACAATTGTTTTGTTTATGGAAATAAACACTATAAAATTAAAATGGACGTCTTCTTGCTACAATGACAGATACCTGTCTAGGAAGTTAAGCCCACTGTGGAAAATTGGATGTAATACAGGAGATACCAGGGATAAGGACACACACTTCTTTCCACCATGGTTTTTTGATCTAATACTGGAGATACCTGGGATGCTAAAGTAAGAAGAGGCCCCTCACACTGCTGTCCACCTGATCTAATACTGTAAATATCAGGGTACTGAGGTAAGAAGAGGCTGCTCACACTGCTGTCCACCATGTCTATCTGATCTAATACTGGAGATATCAGGAGTGCTGAGGTAAGATGAGGATATGTACACTTCTGTCCACCTTGTCTATCTGATGCAATTCTGGAGATATCAGGAGTGCTGAGGAAAGAAGAGGCTGCTCACACTGCTGCCCACCATGCCTATCTGATATAATACTGGAGATATAATGTGTACCGAGTTAAAAAAAAAACTCTCACATTGCTCTCCATCCTGTCACTTTGAATAACTCAAGGTTATTTCCAGGTCTCAGGGGCGGAAATTCTTACTGCACATTTTCGCAGACACTTGTCCTAACATTCTAGGCTTTATTTCTGTCAGTTTTTAATGACGTAATGTCATAGAACTAATAGAAAAGAGAAAAGTTAAATGGGCAGAAAGGCAAAATGAGCAATTATAAGTGCACAGTGTTATATAATATGAAATATTATATAATATGATGATTGCAATATATTAAGAGGACAAAATTTTTGATCGGAGTGCTTCTTTAAAAAGTGAAAAACTATTAAATTAATGATTTGATACCTTTGGCAGAAGAGGAGATCACTGTAAAATGTGGGAAAGGCTAAACTAAAAAGTAAGCAGTGCCGGCACTTCAAAAACAAGGGTAACAAAAAATCTTGTCACCAGCACAATTATTACAGCAAAGAAAAAATTAGCGTGGACAAACCCTATTTTATGTATTTAGTTTTCGCTTTTTTATCCCCTTCTTCCAAGAGCCATAGCTTTTTTATTTTTCCAACCATATACGGTAACTATGAGAGCTTCTTTTTGGCTTGTTTTTTGTTGTGCTTTTGAATGACATGTTCATTCTGCCTCAATGTGTACTAGAAAAAAGGAAACAAAATTCCAAGTGTGCAAAAAGAGTTCAATTTTACAATGGTCTTTTGTTTTTTTATTTACCATGTTCAGTGTATGGTAAAACTGACTTTGCAATATGATTCCCCCAGACAGTACGAGTACACCAATACCAAACGTATAGTGTTTTTAATGAAGTGGTGAAATTTGTAAAAAAAGATACATCTTTTTCGCCATTTTCTGAGATCCAAAATGTTCTCATTTTTTGGGATCTGAGGCTGTGTGAGGGCTTATTTTTTGGGCCCTGAGCTGAAATTTTTACTAATACCATTTTGGGGTAGAGATGATGTTTTGATTGCCTTTTACTGGATTTTATTGCAATGTTGCTGCAACCAAAAAAACGTAATTCTAGGTTTTTTATCTTTTTTCTTTTTACACCGTTTACAGATCAGATTAATTTATTTTTCATTTTGATAGATGGGATATTTCTGAATGCGGCAATAACAAATATGTATATTTTTGTATTTGTTTAATTTTTAATGGGGCAAAAAGGGGTGATTTAAAAAAAAATATTTTTCTGTATGTCAAAAATGACAAACTCCTATCATAGGTGGATCATGATGACAGGCATTGAGGTCTTGAGCAGAAACCCAGCTGTCATGACAACCCATCGGCATCCCTCGATCACGTGACAGAACGAGGATGTGCAGGATCAATGACATGCTTCCTATCTGCATGTGTTAACTGTTGCTGCTAATGATCGGCACTGGAATTTAACTGGTTAATAACCACAGGTGGATTTTGGATCCAACCATGGCTGGTAGAGGCACTTGATGGTTGATTGACCCCTTCATGACTGGAGGTATTTTCGGTTTTGCATTTTTCGCGTTTTTTGCATTTCTTTTTCTCTGAGCCATAACTTTTTTATTTTTCTGTTAATATGGCCGTGTAAGGGCTTGTTTTTAGTGAGACGAGTTGTACTTTTGAATAACACCATTGGCTTTACTATGTCGTGTACTGGAAAACGGGAAAAAAATTACAAGAGCGATGAAATTACAAAAAAGATGCAATCCCACACTTGTTTTTTGTTTGCCTTTTCTTACTAGGTTGACTAAATGCTAAAACTGACCTGCCATTATGATTCTCCAGGTCAATATGAGTTCATAGACACCAAACATGTCAAGGTTCTTTTTTATCTAAGTGGTGAAAAAAATTTCCAAACTTTGTTAAAAAAAAAAAAATTGTGCCATTTTCTGATACCAGTAGCGTCTCCATTTTTCATGATCTTGGGTTGCGTGAGGGCTTATTTTTTGCATGCTGAGCTGCCTTTTTAATGATACCATTTTGGTGCAGATACAATCTTACAATCTTTTGAGTGCCCGTTATTGCATTTTAATGCAATATTGTGGGGACCAAAAAACGTAATTCTGGCGTTTTGACTTTTTTTCTCGCTACGCCATTAAGAGATCAGGTTAGTCCTTTTTTATTGATAGATCGGGCGATTCTAAACGTGCCGATACCAAATATGGTTCTGTTTGACTTTTTTATTGTTTTATTTTGAATGGGTCGAAAGGGGGGTGATTTGAACTTTTATATTTTTTAAAACTTTTTTTTTACTTTTGGCATTCTTCTCCATGGGAGACTAGAAGCTGCCACAATCCGATCGGCTTTGCTAGGTGATGATCAGATCGCCTCAATGTAGTAGAATTACTCACTTAATATGAGCGCCGACCACTGGGCGGCGCTCACAGCAAGCTGACAGTGACAACCATAGAGGTCTCCAGGAGACCTCTAGTTGTCATGCCAATGAACCATTGACCCGCGATCACGTGACGGGGTCACCGGTGGGCGGATTTCTGCAAGTTAAATGCGTTTGACAGTGGCATTTAATGGGTTAATAGCTGGGGGTGGATCACAATTCCACCCGCGGCTATTCCAGGCAAATGTCAGCATTTCAAAACAGCTGACATGTCCCGGGAAAGATGTGGTCTCACCGCCAGAGCCGACATCGGCGTAAATTTAGGCCCAGCATCGGAAAGGGGTTAAATCAGCCATCAAGAGTGGGGAAATATATACGGGCTCAGCGTGTGAGCCCGCATCAAAGGCAGGGACACGGCAGATTACATAAATATACGGCATTGGTCTTTAAGGGTAATTTAAGGCTTGTTATGTCAAATAAGCTAAGCTTATACATGGCTGCTGTTGTATCACAAAACTTTTCTCTATTAATTTTACTTCTTCTATTTTTTATTGTGTGAGATTACGATGAGCAGAAAAACGCTGGTGCCTCTGTTGCACTATTTGTTTAATCAATTTAAAATAGGTATCTTATGTGCAAATATTATACAAGTAAATATTTATTTTCTTGCCACAGCACACAATATTATATCAATTGCTACCATGGATATAAATCATCCAATGATTGCTGAGAGAACCATTTCTAACAATCTGGTATTGTTTACATATTAAACACATATTTCTCCCATATGAATTACAACTTGTATTACATTTGACAATGCATATAGCAAGATATATCTTTGGAACCCAATTCTTTTTAACTTTGTAACACCAAAGCAGAATCGAAATATTGATCCCTATAAAGGCTGATGAAACTGTAAACCAATCTCTTTGACTGTTTCTTTACAAGAAAAATCTCCCTATTAACTACACCAAATTGAACATCCTATAAAGCTATAATTTTAAACCAAATCAAACATCAATCCTGAGGGATATTGACTTTGTTGTTGATGTAATGTTCCACGTTCACATTTCTGTTGTACATAACATTTTTTATTGAGGTAAATGGTCCCATCTGTGGATAGGGCCACTTTTATTATCCCATAGCTCCTGACATAATAACATTTTACACAGCAGTAAAAATGTACAAGACACAAAGGTTCTTTCATCGGGCTACACTGCAGTAAATTTTACAAGGTTATTGAAAATAAGTCTATGTTACATCTGAAACTACACTACTAACTAAACACAAGATAAAAATGTTTTACAAGTCAACATATACAGTAGTATTTCATTCATGTGAATAGTCTGTAACACAACTCAAATTGTGATGTTTATCTCAAATATGAACTTTATTGGAAGGCACATCAAACCGACAGTGGGGTGCTGAGCTACTCATCCGATCACGTTTGTTGGCAGTTTTCAGATGGTACCTTAGTATAATCAAACTATCATGAGATTTTAGTAACTTAACTCAGGTAATGTTTAATAGCCATGAGCCTTAACCACTTAGTGACAAGGCCACATTTTACAAGTCTAGCCAGTGTCAGTTTATGTGGTAATAACTCTGTAATGCTTCAACAGATACGACTGATTCCGAGACAGTTTTTGTGGCATATTGTACTTCATAATAGTGTTAAAATGTGTTCGAAATGACTTGCGTTTATTTGTGAAAAAATCAGAAATTTGCTAAAATTTTAGAAAATTTTGCAATTTTCAAACTTTTAATTTTATGCCCTTAGAGAAAAAAAAACTTGATTCATATGAGACCCACAAGGGATCCATTCACTGTAATAAGGCATCAGAGTAACTCTTGACTCTGTCTGGCCTCTATTCAGTGGCCGCCTTTCCAGAAGTGCACATAACTGCCAGACTGAGTCCATTGTGCCTGAATCTGCCTCATTATAGGGTCTCTTCTGTCAGGGGTTTCATCTGAATCACGTATTTCAGAGAGTTACACAGAAACCTCAGTGTAAGAACTCAGTGCAGAGTGCAGGATAAATGTGAGCCAAGCCTTACAGCAATCTTTGGGAGGCAAAATAAAAAAATCAACAAGAGTTGAAAAATTGGTTTTAATTTTTTTACGCCATTCCTCGTGGGTTATAAGTGATTAGATGACTTTACTCTTCGGGTCGGTGCGAATACCGTGATACCAGATTCATATTTTTTATTTTTCGCCCCGTCACACACTAAAAGATGCTTTTTATTGCAAAAGCAAGTCACAGCATGGTGTAACAAAATTGCTAACTCTGGTGTCCCGAAAGTCATCATGACGACATCAAGTCATCAAAGCAACAATTGGTACCTTCTAATGACTTTACGGGGGTGCCGATCGGAGGCCAGAGGGAGCCTTATTCTTCTGCCTGCCTACTAAATGCTGTGATTGATAACAAACGCAGCATTTAGCAGGTGAAATTGCCAAAGCGGTGCTGGTACCGCTCCTGGCAGTGATTGTCGGGTGTCAGCTGTCATATCAGCTGAACACCCGGCAGCAATAGCCCAAGCACAGCTACTGAGCGTGAGCAATCAACATGGTGTATATATACCTCATCGATCGGGAAGTACTTATCAACCATGACGTATATATATACTTCAAATGTCGGGAAAGGGTTAAAACTTATCACTTGCGTTTCCTAAGGGAAAAATAGCGAAGTGCTACTGTTAATTATTGAATTCGTAAATGCTCAAAAGATATGAAAAAACTTTCATGGTAATTTTTTTTTTTACTTAAAAATGTTTTTTTCTTTTTAAATCCTTTTTTGCAATAGGGTTTTGTTAAAATCTTTGAACCATTTAGCTTCTATGGCCTCTGTGTATTACTGGCTGTAGGTAATAGACTGCAGAACAGCTTTACAGTAAATCTGCCAGCAAGTCCATTCTGACCACAGGGTTTACAACCCTTTTCTTTCTTCTACTAAGATCTTTGATATTTTCATGAATCAAATTTGAAAGTTCAGTTGTGATGTGGTTTTAAATTAGCTAAGAGGAACATTTAGAAGAAAAAAGATGAAAGTTGCAAACACTGCCATTAAAATAATCTCACTGGCAGATTCACCATTATCATAATTTGCAACCAGCAGTATTCTGTAATTCATAGAACCTATTAAAATTAAATTATTAGAATTTCATAATAAAATCCTTTTTTGCACTTTTTTTGTAAGAAAAAAAGCAAGGATTTAAATAAAAAAAATCAGTCTCCCCAAGTATTGCATTATGTACCACTGCTACATTTCATCTGACTCTTTATGAACATATTTTACCCTGGAGACCTTAGTTCTGGAGAAAATGATTGTGTGATACTGTATAAAAATGAGGCACCATACATCGAAGATATTATTGAGGTACAAGGTCTCTGTGTGCCTCTGTACACACTTCATTAGCAATAAGCTTCTAGTTGTGGTGTTTAGAATTACCTCTGAGTCTGTAGTAAGCCAAGTGACTTGCAATTATTTGTTTCACTGATTCTTGTGGGCAAACTTTAACTCCTGTTGGAAAAACTATAGCCCTTTTTGTTCTTAGCCTCTTCAAGTCAAATAGCTGTTTGATTGTTGAAGCTTTAGATATCTTCTTAAATGCATCTGGATTTGAAGGAGCTGATGCAGCATTATTTTCATGTTTTAATTTGTTGACAACGTCTGAAAAGAAAATATACACATGTTAATGTTCTTTTCTGGAATGGATACATCATCAAAAGTTTCTCCCTAAGCTGAAACATTCACCAATCCCTGGGAAGAGGAGACACAAACACATAGATTCATATACTTGCTATATGTGTTTAGTGATATAGAGGCCTTAGCTGTTCTATGAGCCCTTACAATACCCAGATTAACTCTCATATTGGGCCAAAAAGAACTTTGGAAATTAAGGGCCAAAGCGCACTGCCACTTTATTATACCATTTAGAAGCGATCACCAGCTGGATTCCCCCTAATTAAAGAAATGACTTTAAAGTTTTTCGAAATGGGAGAATAATTTTAAACGTTAATTTGAAACAAGATGCCCTGATAGAGTAGACAAGATTGGATGTCCTTGTTGTTGTCCCTTCTGCAAAAATGCATACATCTGCATACTTGGTAATTACACTTACAAAATGACCAAAATCTCTTGAAGGCTACAGTTATTGTGTTAGAATTTTTTTATACTCAAGATGTAACACTTATTACAGAATTTACAATAGGCTGCCGTTGGAGAAAAAATTAGGTGGGCACCGTGAAAAATAATGCATGTAAAGGGAGTGCACAAGAAAGGATGTATAAATATATAATTTGAGAAAGAAAAACAAAACAGATACACCCACAAAATCTTGGCACGTGCAAGAAATAAACTTTTACTATGCAATCAAAAATAATAAACAAGGAAAAATATCTAATTAAAAACAATTAAAACAGCAAAATAAATCTATTTTAGAATATTAAAAAGAGGAAAATTAAACAGACTCAGTAATATGGACTAATAAAAAAATAGATTACCCTATTAATATAAGCATCAAATAAGTATGCCATGAGATAAAAAAGTATAAATTATAAATATCTAAACACTGAATGGAATGTAGATAAGCATAATATAAAAGCGGAGAGCAGGAGTCCCTACATTAATTGCTGGTATTAAACACCTTCCTCAGGGGTGAACAGACTGCAATTCACCGGATGATCGAGAAAAAACACTCGTTTGTTAGGGGAAATTATCTTTTGGCTTAAAAAATCAGAATTCCAATCAGGGCATGGGTGCTGAAAACAATGACATCCTGTGTGGCCAGAAGGATCTATTGTTAACTGCTATGTATGCATCAGAAGCATGGTCGACTTGTCTTAACATGCTTCTAAATGACCATTAAACATATAGCCGACCGGTGTCATTAAACACCTTAAATCGCCTAATGCATACGATCCTTTAGATATTCCCCTATTGATTCAGTATCAGAGACTTGATACTTTCGATTGTTTGGGGATTGACAATTGTTTGGTTAAAGTTGAAACCATGCACAGTTGTAGTGCTCTTAATATGAAACAAATAAAAACAGTTCCAAAATGCCTTTTACAATAACCTGTTTTGAGTATGTTTAATGAAAAATAATACATTTGCAACATGAAAGGGAAGCTTCACTAAATGCAAATTGCGAATTATTACCCCCTCTTTCTTATTAGTACCTCTCCATGGTATCAGAGAAAAAACCCATCCATCTGATTTACAAAGGGTTTGTATGTTTTATAAGTGTATTATTTAGTCTAATCCAAAAAGTATTAATATTTGTTAAAAAAAAACAACAATCTAGCCACCTAGGAATGCTGTAAGCAGGTAGTATAATATTTTAATTTATATTATATTTTCTGGTAGGTTGCTTTTCAGTCATTGTGGCTTCAAGCGTTCAGAACTGGCATACAATGCAAGGCATGGTGGATAGATACCGTAACTTTATAAGCTGTCAAGAATAATAACAGTTTACTGCCTGAGGTGTAAGAAAATAAATTGGATTGGAATCTTCTGCTTTATACATCAGTGTTATTATATATGAATTTTGTGTCTTTGTAAAGTCTTACTTTGCCAATCTCAGTTCTTCAGGGTTTCTTTATTCGGCAATGAAACAACTGTAGGAATTTTATTTACTTCCCACCTATATATGTGTTTATATGATTCACAGTTATATCATGCTTTATGGGCTATAACACTACTGTATTTTCAACAAACTCTTGTAATTAAAGTTTGTGAGAATGACATATCAATTTAAAAGAAAATGGATAGTATAGATTTAAAAGTAACTAGTAAAAATTCATTTGCTGATAGAGACGAGTGGATCTTTTGAAAATCAACTTCGCTTACTTTTCCACCAAAATTTGATTTGCGTCAAATAATTTGTCTGAATCTCAATACGGGAAAGCTTATATTTGCTTGTAAAATACACGTAGGGGAGAGGATAGAGAGAATGAACCCTGATGACAATAAGAGCTTACACTATATGAGCGAAAGAGGGAGGACACTGATGACTATAAGAGCTTATACTCTGGAGGCATTTGAGAGAGAACCACACTGATCATAAGAACTTATACTTTACAGGTGCAAGAGAGAGAGAGCGGATCCTGCTGACCATCAGAGCTTAAAGGGGTAGTCCCATCTCCAAGATCCTATCCCTATATATGTGTAATAATAATATTAGCAAATACCTCCAATGAGAAATGTAGTTATAGTTTTTCGCTATGTCCCTTTCCTCATGTGCAGGCATTGCAGGACCTTAGGGTATCTATGGTTATGACCACTACCAACTAGCTACCCAACTGTCACTATATCAGTGGTAGAAACCATGGATACCATAGGTCCTGCAATGCCTGCACATGAGGAAAGAAACACAGTGAATCAAAAAAAACTATACTACATTTGCTAATATTATTCACACCTACTACATATTGCGATAGGATCTTGGAGATGGAATTACCCCTTAAACCTCTTCAAGCATGAGAGATAACGGACTCCACTGACCATAAGAGCTTAGACTATACAGGAGAGAGTGATTTTGGAAATGGAAAATGACTCTGGAATGCAAATTGTGCTCCACTGGGATCAGCTGATCTATGATGGCCCAGGTAGTGAGCAAAACTGTATAAGGTATGATAATCCATGAGATGTGATAGCTGTAGGGCATTATAAGGAGGTTGGCACGACAGTACAAAATGCTTTCTGATGCTTCAGCAGTATAGGAATATATAAAGAGTACTGGATGCACCACTATTCAGACAATAAGTTGAAGATAGGGTGCTGTGTCCTGCATGAAGCAAATAAGTAAATCAAAGGAGGAGAAAGACCATGCAGTATGATGCACATACCTGGAGTATGAAGTATATAAAAATGTGTGCCCCATGAACAAAAAAGGTCCCCATAATGGATCAGGGAAGAAATACCCTGAACCATATAGGGAAAGGACTAGATAATGGGATGTCCTGACACTATGGCTAGGGCTGGTGAATAGGATCCTGAATGGAAAATTTTTTTTTAAAATCTCATGGTTACTGGGTCTTACACTAGCCCCATGCCATAGTTATTTAGACTTTATTTTAATAGTTATAGGGGTGATTTTGTGACACCGCTGTATTCTTGATCTGGGGACACCCACTACTGTATGATACATGTGTTTGTAAATTTTTTTTAAGTTTATTCATATATATCTATATATTTACTACCATTTACCGTATTTTTTGAACTATAAAATGCACTTTTTTCCCCAAAAATTTTGAGGAAAATGGGGGTGCATCTTATAGTCAGAATATACTTACAAATACTGTGGCGGCAGCAGGATTTGGATGATTCTGCTGCGGTCCCAGTCCGACACTGCGGGGCGATGATCATACTCCTGTCCTAGGTTGGTGCGGCTGATGCGGCAAGTTCAGTGGTGGTGCTGGGGGCTCCACTGGCATCTTGTGAAAGCCCAGAGGCCCCGCATATCCATTGCTGCGATGTGGTGGCCTCCGGGAAAATGGCCGGCGGGGGTGGCGCATGCTCAGATTGAGATCTCGGCAATGAGATCTCATCCCAATGGAGTAGCAATGGATATGCAGGGCCTCCGGGCTTTCACAAGATGCCAGCAGAGCGCCCCACACCACAGAACACCACCGCTGAACCTGCCGCATCTGCTACACCAGCCTGGGATGGGATTTCCCGGAGGCCAACGCATCACAGCAATGGATATGCGGGGTCTCCAGGCTTTCACAAGATGCCAGCGGAGCCCCCCACACCACAGAGCACCACCGCTGAACCTGCAGCACCAGCCTGGGATGGGATTTCCCAGAGGCCACTGCACCAGCCTGGGATGGGAGTCATATCGCCAAACCACCGAACACCCCCTGTTGTGACCCCACTCCACCAGCGCTGCTGATCCCCCTAGGTAAGCTGAATTCGGACTGTTAGATGGACCCCAATTTGACACATTAATTTTTTTCCCCCATTTACCTTTAGAAAATTTGGGGTGCGACTTATGGTCCGGTATGTCTTATAGTCCGAAAAAACTGTATACTCACACATTAGAGTTCAAAGCTCTTGTGATATTTTGCAGCTAGCCACTTGCCAGTGTTTTCCATTCATTGTAATTGCACCAGGGGAATACATGTATATCACTCTCCTTTGTGATATAAGTTTTATGTGGTTTTAATTGTCTGTTTTTTAGTGTAATAAAGTTGTTCTTTTTTTATATACTTCATAGCCTAGGTGGGCGCATCATACTGCATGGTCTTTCTCCTCCTTTGATTTACTTAGCAATGTCGGCAATTGTGTCTGGGCATGAAACCACAAAATGTAGTGAATTGGACTCAAATTTGAATGACCAAGAATCGATCTGCTCATATCTGTTGCTAGCACAACCATGCAAGGTTCAACTCTAACACATCTATAAGAAATCAGTACAGTAACCAGTTGTTGAGGATCCTATGGAAATTACAAGTTCTGAAACAATATGGAAGGCAACCATTTTAGGAACCCACAAATAGGATCTTTTACTTATTGGTTGATATACAAAATTAACATTTATGATCTCATTTATGATGTGCCCTGTTTATCCAATGATAACAAAATACTATGTAATGACATTAATAGATCTATTAAAGTAAATTTGCCACACGATAGAAGCAACAGAGATAGCTGAAGAGTGGAGATGACCTTCTCTCCTTGTAGCCATATTTACAGTGTTTCTGTGAATTTTACTACATCGGCCTATTGAGAGAAATGTGATTTTTCCTATTTTGTCACTTAGACAATGTTCAACTACAATAGCACTTCTTTAATTGATGCAGAGTCAAGGAGTAGCTGTTGGGGATGGTGACATTACTATTTTTTTCAGTGTGCAGAATTGAAAAAGATTTGACTAGAAGCTGTTTCTTATTTTCTGGCTACCGGAGTCCGATCTGAATAGTAACCATCCAGAAAGTATTTAATTTGTTGGTCTTGCAACTAAACATTTGTGTGAAACCACCATAAAAACACTGCTGAGTAGTGTTGAGCATTCCGATACTGCAAATATCGGGTA
>VIAB01006847.1:89076-107814 GCA_009801035.1 Oophaga pumilio | reverse complement strand
AAGCTTAAGATTAATAGGGGTGCCCAAACTTTTTCATATAACATGAGCAACAATCGCATCACAATGCAATGCTCGGACTGGCCAGTGGCTCTCCTGACCAAAGCTTAACAGCCTGTATTTCTATGCAGCTGTCACACTCGGATCCGGAGAACCAACAGCCAGCACAAGCAGTGCGACGTGATAGTCATCCGTGTTATACGGCCGTCTGACTGCGCCCCAATGGAAATCTTTCTTTTATTTAGTCCGCAATACCCAAAAGCTTCTCTGGGGACTCCCATTCATCCAGAATTAAACTTTGAATATTGTCATGAATAGGGAACACCATCTTCCTTTTTGACCTTAATCACCCAAACATTTCATCCTGGAAAGTTTGAAGCTGGATACAACTTCTATTGGTATTGCTTTAGAGTAGATACATCACATATCTAAAGTCATATATAACTCTGGTACAAGATATTGTGACCTAATGTAAACCAAAGAGGTGATCATATGGACATATCCAAGTTACATCGCTTCTCTTTTAGTTTCTCTATTCCTTTTTTTTTTTTCTCTCCGTAAAAATTATTATAATAAGTTGCATAGGCTAACTTCTCATATTTGGCTTGTAAAAAAAGAGATGTATGGGAGAGCAGAAGGGGGGTGTGCATTGATATACAGAAAATGGGAGGGAACTCCCGACTCAGGTGAATACCGGAGATGAAGTCAAAGGTGGGAAGCGCGTTACAATGGGGCGTGATGGAAACAGCCTTGTAGTAACCAGGAAGAGTGCCAGATTGGAAAAGCGGGATTTGTAGTATTGGCGGTGCATATGCTGTCTACCTGTGGGCCAGCTCTTGCAGACATTTGGTATTTTCACACGGCCCCAAATATAATTACAGAGTCAGATTTTGACTGCAGGCACAAGTTTGACATCTTTGTGCTAAAGTAAATAAAATGCCATGTGAAGGGGAATTGAACATGATCAGCAGAAAGTATAGCCAACTCAGGAATATAGTATAACACACAAATTGAATTCTTGTGCCTTGTTAAAGGAAATGGAGAAGGCATCAGACTCCAAACACATTTTATACATATCGGAGCTTAAAGGGGTATTCCTATCTCAGAGGAGGCAAGGATGTGTCGGAAAAAGGTTAAACATCCTATTGTATCGGAGGGGTTGCTGTTATTATGAGGCCACATTATGTGGCAATGGGAGAGAGGATTGTGAAGGAGGCACAGGCTGTGTAAAGGGGTAATATGGAGAGGAGATTGTGTGCGCGTGTGTGTAGGGGAAAATTATGAAGTTGAGCGGTGTGTGGGGAGAAATTACAGAGAGGAGAAGTATGTGGGGCAATACTGAGAGTATCTGTGTGCGGGGGATATTATGGAAAGGAGCTTGTGGGGGATATTATGGAGAGGAGCTGTATGTGGGGGGATATTACAGAGAGGAGGTGTGTGTGGGTAAAATATTGTGGAGAAGAGCTGTGTAGGAGGAATCTTACAGAGAGTTGTGTGGGGAGACATAGAAACAGGCAGTGTGCGTGAACATTACGGAGAGGGGCAGTGTGGAAGGGACATTACGGAGAGGGGCGGTGTGGGAGGATATTATGGAGACGGGCAGTGTGGGAGGGATATTTTGTGCAGGAAGTACAGTAAGGGGCAATTATTTATTCAGGGGTAGCAAGGGAGATAAAAGAAAATAGTGAGGTTACTTTCTTTACAATTAATCTCAAAGTTCCGACAAGTATCCATAAAAAAAAAAACAAAAAAACTCAAATAAATATTTGACGGGGGGGAGGAGGGGGGAAAGGGGAATTCATTACTTATGCTTATGTCAGAAATCTGCCGTAAACACTTTAGTAAGTCGTAATATTTTTAGGCAGCTCGACAGTTGAGCAAAAGTATTGCGACTTTTGTTGTTTACATGGGAGTCTTGGTCAGCTTTTCCAATATGGGCATGGCATAGGTAGAACGGGACATGATCACACCCTCCGATCAAATTGATCATAAGTTATGTTACTGCTGTGGCATAAAGCTGGGTTCCAGATGCGCCTTGTTCATTAAGACAATCAATGAATCTGGTCAGCGTACTACAGTGAGTACTTCATTACGACTGGCATGTGTTACAGTGTTTAGTGTATTCAGTCCACAAACTGAATGTTTCCAAAAACCAATAAAGATGCATTTCTTGTAAAGCTCAGCACTGGCGTTAAAGGGAATCTCATTAGATTCATGCTGCCCAAAACCAACATGAATCAAAGAGACTGAGTGCTTGCAGCCAGGTATGTTTTACTCTGGAATGCTGCCAGTGACTACAGTGAGAAACTGGACTAGTCCGATGACCTAGCAGGTCGACTCCTCACTACCCCGCTCCAGTCAATTGACAGGTCTTCCCCAATGTTTACATATTGGAGACCCTGGCAATGAGATGAAGCGGTCCAGGGAGAAGCTAGCCCAGGATGTCATCGGACTAGTCAAGTCTCTCTCTATTGCTCCTGGCCGGTTTGCTCTGAAACACAGCAGGAAGGCTCCTATTCATGATGCCTTTTGTTTGGGCAGCATAAATGTTCTGACAGGATCTGACAATTTCCACACAAAACTTTTGAGCAGGGTAACAAAACGACGTATACAATAATCACTAAACTACATTTCAACCATAGAAAATACTTTTATTTATTAAGTCGTTTTCGTTTTTTCAGAAGTGATTCTCGCAGAGCAATCTGAGGAAAGAAAACAAAAAGATGTTAACTATGAGCTACTTAACTATTTGTTAAAGGGAACCTGTCACCTGTTTTGGCTGCTATAAGATGCGGCCACTGCCTTTCATGGGCTTATCTACAGCATTCTATAATGCTGTAGATAAGCCCCCGATCCGACCTGCACGATAAGAAAAATAACTTATTATACTAGCCTGCAAGGTGGTCCAGTCCGATGGGTGTCGCAGATCCGGGTCCGGCGCCTCCCATCTTCTTGTGATGCCGGCCTCCTGTTGCTTCATCGCTTCCGGAACTGCTCTCCTGCGCAGGCGTACTTATCTGCCCTGTTGAGGGCAGAGTAAAGTACTGCAGTGCGCAGGCACTGGGCCTCTCCGACCTTTCCCGGCACCTGCGCACTGCAGTACTTTGCTCTGCCCTAAACAGGGCAGATAAGTACGCCTGCGCAGAATCATGATGCTAGGATCAAACAAGCAAGCAAGAGGGCGGCGTCGCAAGAAGATGGGAGGCGCCAGACCCAGACCTGCGACACCCATCGGATCGGACCGGCCCCCCCCCCCCCCGGGTGAGTATAATAAAACTTATTTTTCTTATCTTTCAGGTCAGACCAGAGGTTTATCTACAGCATTATAGAATCTTGTGGCTAAGCCCTGAAAGGCAGCGGCCGCATCTTATAGTGGCCAAAAGAGGTGACCGGATCCCTTTAAGGCTAGCTTCACACTAGCGTTCGACAGAGCTGCGTATTTCCTCTGTGAAGCCCCGCCCACTGCCGCACCTCTTCCTTCAGCCCCGCCTACGTCGGCATGCTTCCTGCCTACCCCATCTTTAACATTGGGTACGCAGGCCATGTAAATGTATGCGGAAGCCTGCGCATGCGTCGTTTTGACCCTGCGCCAACCGCAACAAAATGCAACATGTTGCGTTCGATGCAGCTCGGCACAGCGTCAAAACGATACATTCGCATGACCTGCGTACCCAATGTTAAAGATAGGGTACGCAGGACGCATGCTGACGTAGGCAGAGCTGAAGGAAGAGGTGCGGCAGAGGGCGGGGCTTCACGGAGGAAGTACGCAGCCCTGCCGAACACTAGTGTGAATCTAGCCTAAGTCAGTGTTAAGTAATATGCATATGGAGTTTTTTTTTCTTCAAAGGTTGTCAAAAACTGAATTTTCTAGTAGAATCAGCTTCAGGAAACAATCCTTCCTTGAAGGAGTTTTTGAAGGCGTTTTCGTTTTATGAAACAGCTTTAATGAGTTTTTTTTATTTAGGTTTTTTTTGCTGTTTGGAGTGTTTTCCATCAGGAGACACTTCAAAAAGTGACATACACTTTTTACTCCCACAAGGCTTTTTTTTTTGTTTAAAGAATTAAGTAGAATGAATATGCTCGAAAGAAAATGATTAAAGACTTCTTTAAACAATTTTTGAGCAATTTTTCAGATGTCTTTTGGAGCAAACCTTGTTCAAAAGACTCAAAAAAATACAAGACATGCCCTTACACTTTAATCACCTTTCAAGTAAGTTTTTTGAATGAGCATGCGTTTGTACATGAGCAGTAATACCATTTCTGGCCATTAACCCCTTTACCGACATCCGCTGCTCATGTGCAGCATAAGTCAGTAGCAGGTGTGTGGAGCGGGCTCACACGGTGAGTTTGCCCCATACTAGGCACGTCACGGCTGTGCGTTAAGGTACTGCCACACTAAACAATCCCGCTAGCGATCTCGTTAACGTCGCATACTAATGAGATCGCTAGCGTGATTGTTATAATATCGCTAGTAGCTGCCTAATTTAGCGATGTCGTTAAGGACGCTATCGCGGTTAGCGATCTCCTTAATGACTTTGGCGGTACAAAAACACCGCACATCGCTAACAAAAAGGTGCCACACTCAGCGATATATGCTCACCAGCGGGACGCCAACGATAAAAATACAGTCCAGAACGATGTGAACGATGAACGAGATCACAGCAGGGGCACAGCAGGGGCCACGTCGCTAGTACATGCCACACACACCGGCGTCACTAACGAGATCGCTAAATAGTGACGTTTTTTAGCGATCTCGTTAGCGACGCTGTTTAGTGTGGCATACCCTTTAGGCTAGGGTTACACAAGCACATATTCTCTTATCCAAGAGAACCGGGCGATATGCAAATCACACTCTGATCAGTGTTTGATTGGTGTGTGATTTGCATTATAGACCTGGTTCACTTGGATAACAGAATATACACCAGTGCGATTCTCTCGGATGAGATGGTAGAAAACTTTTTTTGTCAGATCGCACTTGGACCAATAAACTGCTGGTCTGGATGAGCCCTTACGAACAAATAAAATTGCACTCTGTAGTGCTATTGCATGTATACATGAAATATATGAATTGTTAATTGCATTACTGCTCTAGAAAATAGAAAACAAACAAAAGATACTTAGCACATAATTTGGCCAATTTATGCATGCCCAGCAGCAAATGACAAGGAGATCTTTTGCTGGGAAGCTATCCTAATGTGAATCCTCTGCTAGGCTGAAGCCTGCATTTATATGGGTAGGTAGGATCCAGCTGTAATTGAAGCCTCCAGGGGATGATGGGTGGAGTGCTTGGTCAGAGAGCCTATGTATACAAATAACAAAATACAGACCGTCACTTCCAAACATAATACTGGTCAGAACAGGTGCATCTTCCACCCATCAGGTAGTGGCGGTTTTAATTACAGCAGGATCCTACCTACCCATATAAATGTAGGCTATCTGCCCAAAGAGGAATCACATTAGGATACGTTCCCAGTAAAAGAAGATCTCCTTGTCATTGGCTACAGGTCATGCATGAATTGGCCAAATTATGTGCTAAGTATCTTTGTTTTTTCCCCATTTTCTAGAGCAGTTATGCAATTCAAATTTCATATATTTCATGTTTACATGCTATAGCATTACTGATATTTGTATGCATGAGATCTTACAGCCAGGATCTGCCAATAAATGCTGCAGGTGGAACAGAGTACTGCACGCAACTGCTAACCTGTTAAATGCCACTATCAAACTCTTGACAGCAACACTAATAGTACAATGGATTGGGGGAGCGTCATTTTATGCGCCCATCGGTGCGCTTGTGATGCAATTGCAGGGTCCTGATGGGTTGCTATGACAGCAGGGGCCTGTGGCTGGATTTCAAGGAGACTGTGATTTTTACTGTCTACAGCAATAGTGAAGTATCAGACTATCGCAGGTTCAATTCCCCTAAGTGGACTAATGCAGTGAAAATTTAAAGAAAAAAAAAAAAGGTGGGGGAAGAAATTGGCCATGTCAGGAAGGGGTTAGCTAACTTTTTCACCAGCTTTCCCTGCTGCAGGCTCCTGTCACTAGAAGAATGAGCATTTTCCCTGTGTCTCTCCCTGCTTTTGCCTCCCACCAACTTCCCTCCTCTCAATAAACAGAGCTGTAAACAGATTTGAGCAGTTTGTAAGAGTGAAGGATCAGTCAAGAAATAACTGACAAGTGAAGTTATATTATACACACATTATATATATCTATATCTATCTATCAATATCTATCGATCGATCTATAGATATAGAGATATCTCCATCTGCATAGATATATAACAAAGCAAAGTTTGTCATCTTCGTTTGTACTGAAAGAAAAAAAAAAGGGTTGCTATTCCTTAAGTTTACCATACATCACATTAGACATTTTATATTGTTTGTTCCCACCATATATTACTGTATATACTCGAGTATAAGCCGAGATTTTCAGCCCATTTTTTAGGGCTGAAAGTCCCCCTCTCGGCTTATACTCGAGTCAATACGTTTTCCCAGTTTTTTGTGGCAAAATTAGGGGGTTCGGCTTATACTCGGGTCAGCTTATACTCGAGTATATACGGTATGTATGAGACAGTCGAATTCGTCCCTTTTGAAAACGTGCAGTACAATAATTTGTTCCTACTGATATTAATAAGCATGTTAGCATCATGTTGAATAACGTGTCTGTGGAACGCTGACGGCTGCACGCTCTTATGTGCACAGCTATTGCCAATGTCCCCATCTTAAGTTCGAGTGGTCAATTAGCATTACCTGCTTATCTCTGAATGAACGCTTGTTTTTGGTTCGAATGTTCTGGCTATATCTCATCATCATATAGTTCTTATTCCTTTTCTTCTCCTTGTTGGTGGTGCTGGCATGTGGATTCATTCTCATTTTTTTCTTCACAAATTCTTTTCTGTCTGTCTTTCCAGCCTATAAAATAAATTGTTGAGAATCCGTCAAACATTAAAAAGTTTAATATAAAAGCTAAGCTGCCCATCAAAAATAAGTTAGTACAGAGCTGAGCAAAGTGTGGCCCACATTCATGTCTGGCTGTTCCAGTCCGGCACGCAGACTGAGACAGCCAAATGGGCAGCACACCATGCCCTTGACCGCCAGCTTCCCAATGTCACTGCTGTCCGCATCCTCAGAATAACGGAGCCGCCAGCATCTTATTCCACCAAGCAGCATATGCGACTGACACAGCAGACGTGATGACGTCATTACATCATGTCTGCTGTTCGTAGAGTCAGTGTCCCAGAGACAGGAGCAGAGCGCCAGGGGAACGCGAGCAATGGTGAGAATGTTTTTTTTTCTTTTTCATGGAACGTTTGCATATCTATAGGGGGCTCATACTGTACACTAATAGTGTATTTAGGAGGCTATGTGGGAGCTCACACTGCATCTAGGCTGCTATGTGGGGGCTCACACTGTGCATAGAGGGGCTATGTGCGGGTTCATACGGTTCATAGAGGGATGTCAGCATACTTAATTCTGCTCAATATTAAATAATATTAATACAAAATGATAATATGGAGCAGAATTAATTTCCACCTATTGGTTCACTCCTCCACAACAGTCACGGTCTCTCATGTGGCCCCTGAGTAAAATTAATTGCCCACTTCTGAATAAGCTAAACATGTTTGAAAATAATATAGAATCCATCTTTGACAAAACTATATACTTTCTCGTACAGAGTAAAAAAAAAAATAAATGACTGTAGACAGTGCCAGATTCCATGCCTTTAGCCATTTTAGTTTGTGGGCTGCCTCTGACACAGCTAAGCTGCGATGGTTTAAGTCAGTGATTTAATGGTTTAAGTCAGTGTTTCCCAAACTTCACTCATCACAGCCCTGTACAGATCAAGTTTTCAGGATTTCCTTAGTATTGCATAGGTGATGCAATTATTATCAAGGCATCAGAAATTGCCACAGGCTCTATCACCTGTGTGATACTAATGAAATTCTGAAAACAATCTGTTGGGGGGGAGGAGAGGAATGGAGTTTGGAAACACTGGTTTAGGTAAAGAACTGCCATTGACTTGTCTTTCTGAACCCCAATGGATGCACTGCCAGGGATTTGTGCAGAGGAGATAGAAGGATAGCTTAAAGTTCCTGGATACTGACCAGCAAAGAGGACTCAAGAGGGGACCACACAGCTTGAGAGACCCTTACTCAGCCACTGAAACTGAATTAGTAAACATGACCAGATACTGAAGTGCTAGGAAGAAGTGGCAAGGGCCAGCTTGAGATAAGTCTATGCAATCTCTGAATCGGGACATTCCCGTAGCCATTTAAGCCCAAGTTAAAATGCTTGGTTGAAGGGGGCAATTATGGAACTGGGCATATGGGATCATCTCCCATGGTAGAAACTATCATTCAAAGGAACCCGGATGCCATAACGAACTTAGACGTTCTTCTGCAAAGAGCAATGATTTTGCGGTGAGAAGAATCTTGGCTTGAGCAGGGTTAAAACACATGCCCTAAAAGGTTAGACACAGAATGGTACAGCTAAGACAGGGTAGTGGATCATCCAGCTAAAGTGGTATAAGACGACTTCCTTAATTGGTCAACCTGGATGTGAATTTAATCATATTATCATCCAAGTAGAGACAAAAAGGATAGGACATCCGTGAAGACAACTAGAGCACTTACTGAATCAAACAGGAAAGACACAAATTGGTAGTGTCTCAATGGGATTGCAAAGAAACATAAAACTGGTGAGACTCACAGATAAGGATGTACAGGTACACATCACATCCTTGATGTCTACCAAGGAGGTTCCTTAAGGTACTGTCACACTTACCGATCTCGTTAGCGATCACGATAACGACGCAAGCTAACGAGATCGTTGGTGTGATCGCTTTTAGGTCGCTAGAAGCTGCCAAACAGGAGATCTCAAACGACTCATCAGCGGTCAGCGATCTCTTTAACGACTTTGGCGGTCGTTAGGATCTGTCATTAGCATGTACTGAGCGCTTCTGATTCATAGGAATTTCCAGCATCACTCCTGCTTTCTGCGTCCTGCTAGCCTGCTTTGCAACTTCTGCGATCCTCTCTGTGACGCAAAAGAGAACTTACAGATATTGCGATCCACTCCGTGACGCTAAAAAACCCTAGTCCCGTCTGCGCCGCTGTCATATGCGTCACAAACGAGGTCGCTCGTCGTTCGCAAAAGGTGCCAAACACAGCGATATAGGCTCACCAGCGGGACGCCAACGATCAAAAAACGGTCCAGAATGCTAGTGAACGATCAGCGACATCACAGCAGGGGCCACATTGTTGCTACATGCCACACACAACGACGTCGCTAACGAGATCGCTAAATAGTGACGTTTTAGTGATCTCGTTAGCGATCTCGTTTAGTGTGGCATACCCTTTAGATCCATTGATGCAACAACTCTTCAGATACAAGACTGGAAGTTCAAGTCTTATTTTTTTAATTAAAACTGTTTTTGATTTAAAAAAAAAGTTATTTTCCAGAGAGACTAATAAACGTTTAACCCCCTCAGGAAGAAGGGGCTGAGATTAAAAAAAAAAGGGGTTGCATTTTTTGATCGGGTATCTTCTGTTTCCTGTAAGAAGGGTGCAGCTTTAGAAGCATCAAAAGGAACAAAACTGATTTCTACAATCTTTAGGGGGTATCAGGGTGACAGG
Organism: Oophaga pumilio; assembly: GCA_009801035.1. Lineage (NCBI taxonomy): Eukaryota > Metazoa > Chordata > Amphibia > Anura > Dendrobatidae > Oophaga > Oophaga pumilio. The sequence continues at coordinate 98,180 of VIAB01006847.1, read as the reverse complement.
AGCTCTTTCTTTTGGGGCAGGTGAGAGAAAGTTACCTAAATGCTCAGAAATAGCTGATCAAGGCAGCTGCCAAAAAGGTCAGAAATTGCAAATGGGAAAACTGTTAGGGAAAGTATCAGTAATCCAGTATTTGAGTCAAAGCTCCTGCTGAATGGGTATAGAGTGGTAAAGAACAAGCTGGTAACTTCAGAAAGGTTCTTTCTTACACAGGAACTTTATTAAGGAATGCCGTGACAGAGCTGTTAGCTGTTAGGCCCATTTAAAAGTGGCTTTGCTCACTTGAGAAGAGGAAAATATTAGCTGCCATAGGTAGAGTGGTGTGTTTGGCTATTGCAGAAACTATGGCAGAAACTGGAGCGTCCCCTGTTTTGGAAAAGTGACCTTTTTTTCTACATACCGTATTTTTTCGGACTATAAGACGCACCGGACCATAAGGCGCACCCCAAATTTTCAGAAGAAAAATAGGGGAAAAAAATAATGTGTCAAATGGGGGTCCGTTTTACAGTCCGAATTCAGCTTACCAGGGAAGGGATCAGCACAGGTAGAGGGAGTGGTCACAGGGGTAGTTCGGTGGTCCAGGCTGGTGCGGTGGCTGTGCTCTGTGGGGTGGCTGTGCTCTGTGGGGTGGCTGTGCTCTGTGGGGTCGCAATATACTTACAAATCCTGTGGCGGCGGTCCCAATGCAGCCTCTTGTGCTCTGTGGTGCGGTGGTGTTGGGGCTCTGTAGTATGGCTGCAGCGGGGCTCTGTGCTGCGTGGGGGGCTCCGCCGGCATTTCGTCATAGCCCGAAAGCCCCCCGCAGCTCTGTTGCTGCGACACTGAGGCCTCCTGAAACATGGCCGCCAGGGGCCTCCGGAAAGATGGCCGCTGGAGGCAGCGCATGCTCAGATTCAGATCTCCGCAACGAGATCTTGTACCGAGATCTCGGGAGATGAGGTATCGGGAAGAGATCTCGTTGCCGAGAAGATTTGAATTTGAGTATGCGGTGGCCATCTTTCAGGAGGCCACCGCGTTGCAGCAGCGGGCTTTCAGGCTATGACGAAATGCCGGCGGAGCCCTCCACGCAGCACAGAGCCCCGCTGCCGCCACATCACAGAGCCCCGACACCACTGCACCATAGAGCACAGGGAGGCTGCATCGGGACCGCCGCCGCCACCGGATTTGTAAGTATATTGCAACCATAAGACGCACCCCCATTTCCTCCCAAAATTTTTGGAGAAAAAAAGTGCGTCTTATGGTCCGAAAAATACGGTATACCTGGAAGTGGTCCAGGATGGACTATCATATGACAGCATGGACTGACATATCTGTAAGGGGCTCAGGATGGGGGGGACATTACTACTTAATGAAGGGGTAGAGGGGTAACTCTTGTCTTTATAGGATTTAGAACACTACAAGGGCCCATAACATCTGACCAACATGCGCGAGGGGGGTCCAAGTTTTGCATCAGGACCCATCTAACTCCAGCAACGCCACGGTCCTCCTTTTTATTATGAGCGGTGGCAGGAGGTGACCACTCACGCTGAAGAGCAGGGGAGAAGGACCCGCTACAGCGAGAGCGGCACTCACAGTGAACTGCAGTGACCTCAATGAGATCACCAATAGCACTGTAAGAAAAAATCTTATGGTGCAGTGCAGAGCTCATTGAGGTCACAGTAGTTCAACGGCCCAGCTGGGAACGCCGCCTCTGTGATCTGCAGTAGCCTCGATGAGGTCACCGACGCTGCATTCGCAGCACCTCATTCTCCCGTGGTTTTCAGCCTGGATGGTCGCATCTTGGCACCATCCAGGTTGAAAAATACAGCAAAAAGGCAGACAGGCTTACCTGCCCAGGCCTCCAAACAAATGCACTATCAGGATGCAGTGGACCCATATAGATAAAATGGCGGCAACACAGGTGCAAGAATACCGATGAGACAACCGCTCACAACCTACCAATCCATGGAGGTTGCTTGGTATATTAACCCCTTCCTTACCGATGACTGGATAGTACGTCATCGGTAAGGATCCCCTGCTTTGAGGTGGGCTCTGGCGGTGAGCCCACCTCAAAGCCGCGACATGTCAGCGGTTATAAACAGCTGACATGTGCCCGCAATAGGAGCGAGCGGAATAGCGATCCGCCAGCGCCTATTAACTAGTTAAATGCCGCTGTCAAAGCTGACAGCGGGCATTTAACTACCGCTTCCAGCCGCCGGGCCGGAAATGAGCGCATCGCCGACCCCCGTCACGTGATCGGGGGTCGGCGACTCGTTGCCTTGACAACCAGAGGTCTCAGAGACCTCTATGGTTGTTGCCGGCACATTGCTGTGAGCGCTGCCCGATGTTTTGCAGCCAGTGCTCCAGCTAAAAAATGTACATGTCAGCATGTTTTGCCCACGGACACACGGTCCATGGAAACACACAGACGTGCGCACACCCATTCACTTGAATGGGACTACGCGTGTAAGTGTCTCCGGTATGTGTGAAAACTGTCACAACACGTACCAGAAACACAGACATGTGAAAGAGACCTTAGGAAAAAGATTCCTGGTTCTGGACAAGAAGAACATTTTTGATGTCAGCAGTAGGACTGTCAACTCTAGAGGTAACATTTAAAAGATTGTAGCTTTTCCAGGACATAATCTGAGTGAGAGTCCTCCGTAACCCTTGTCTTTACATATAAAGTCAGAGCGCATTCCCTGGGAAAAGGGGATGTGGATAAATTCAGCGGCGTAGCTACAGTTCAATGGGTCCCTATGCAAAACTTGTACCTTGGCCCCCTTGCATGCTGGTCAGGTCTAAGGGCCCTTGTAGTGTTCTAAATCCTATAAAGACAAGAGTTGCCCCTCTCCCCCTTCATTATGTAGTAATGTCCCCCCATCCTGTGCCACTTCCAGGTAGATGTCAATCCATCCTGGTATATATATCAGTCCATGCTGGTGTATGTACATGTCAGTAAGAGGGCCAAGAGGGAGCCACAGAAAAGTTGGACATACCTACAGTTGGTAGGTCCAGGGAAGTAGGTTCTCCACTGTCCTCCTTTTCATTATGGAGGTAGTGAGGATAATAGTAAGGAAAAATCACACTATTCCAACATCTCAAAATAGGGTAATAAGGAGAAAAAAAAAAAAAGTCAACACAGCGTAAAAGGGGAAAATAGAAAAGATGCTAAGTGGGCAGGAATGCCTCTTCCACACACCAAGCCAAAACTGAATGAGCTACAACTCAGTGAGCAGAAGAGATATGACCAATAGAAGGAGCTTACACTTTTTGCCAACTGTATGCCCTCTAGTGGCAGCAGCTATACCAAAGGTCATCGACAGGAGAATAGCTGATGATTGTGTTCTACTCTGCGCAAAACACGATCAAGGCAGTGACAGTATTTAGTAAAAAGAATTAGCAATGGGTGAGGGGGGGTTACTTACTCCTTAATAATATAATTATATGGCAAACTTTTATAGGTACTAAAATGTCTTCTGAACATCGCCAACAAACACCTGGAAAAGTAACAGAATGTAGCTTTACAAGAACAAAGCCTTAGAGGCCTTGCTGTAAGTGTGGTAGTATAAAGGTCATAATAAAACAAATATAATATAATAACACAAAAGCTTACCTTAACTGTCGCAAGCCTTGTTTCCTTATCGGACTTGGGCTTTTTGTGAAGATGTTCAATATCTCGGAGTGACAACAATTCACCTTTGCTGGAAATAAAAGCAGCAAGAATAGTTATCAGTAACTGCAAGTCTGATAAAAGCATTACATTAAATATAATGGCAAAATAATAAAATTCCGTCTTTTAAAAAGGGAGTCAGTAGTTTTGGCCCCTTAAAATTGTTGACAGTGCAAGTCAGATAAGGGGTTAAGCAGGGGGAGGGTCTGGGGTGCATTCTGGGCAGGAAGCCCAGGGCATCACTCATGAAAAGACCGCCCACAAGGCACTTCTAATTCCCAGTGAGGAGGATTAAAGCTTGCTTTCCGCAGTCATGCAAAAAGCACAATCCTTAACCTAGGTGTGATTAACCGACTTTCATAGTGACGATAGTCATTAGCATTCATTACACAGGGCAATGAATACAGTTTTGAACAGAATAATCATTAACACTAGAACTACTGCACTCGTGACACCACAATACAAATACATAGTGCAAAGTAGTCAAAATGACTACCTCAGTAGTTCTAGTGTTAAAAGGGGTTTTCTCATAATATACCATTTTTTTGTAAGAAACCTCTGTAGAAACAGCTCTCCAGTTTAGTGTACTGCTGACAATTGCCTCTCCCCACACAGCATCCATGATACTGGAAGCAGCACAGACCATTCTAATTCATGGTCTGAGGGCATCATCAGTCATGTAAGTTCTGGCTTCTAATAAGGAACTTCGCTCCCGCACATGGTGATGAAACTGTCCCCAATCAGAGTGTCCGCTGCCTGATCTGCTTGGTTAGGCTGTCCAGTAAATGTTCTTTATGCAATAGCCACTCACATCCTGATAACACAGTGTTACACTACTCTCCAAATACAAATGGGCTATTGTACTGAAGTGTTCTTCCTTTTTACAGTGTTACACTAGACACCTGCTTATCACTGAACTGATCCTAAAGGCACTGCCACACTTAGCGATCGCACTAGCGATCACGACAACGACTTAACCTGGCGAGATCGCTAGTGCGATCGCTATGTGATCGCTAGTAAGATTCCAAACACATCTCATCAGCGATCTGTATAACGACCTCTGCTGTCGTTGGGAAAACCTAGTCCCACCTGTGATGCTGGTGAAGTCGTTCATAAAGGGTGTCACACTCAGCGATTCAGGCTCACCAGCGGGACACCAACGACCAAAAAACGGCTCAGAACGTTCATAAGCGATCAGCGACATCTCAGCAGGGGCCACATCGCTGCTACATGTCACACACAGTTAAGTCGCTAACGAGATCGCTACTGCGTCATAAATGGTGACGCAGTAGAGATCTCGTTAGCGATCTCGCTTGCGATCTCGCTTAGTGTGGCATACCCTTTACTCTCTCAGCCACTTGGACAAGGGAAACGCAGCTGATTGTGGCACAAGGATAATATAAAAGCTGATTGTCAGTATTGTGCTAGAGGAAGGATAATATCTTCCTCACATGTCAGAAGCCCAAAGCATTAATACCTGACAGGGAAGGACCTATTAAGCAGAGTCAGTGAATGCATCTCATTGTGCATTCTCATCCTTTACAGTGACAAAGCTGAAACCATGCTGGAGGGGGAGCACTGAGGAGCAGCTCCAGCATCACACTGAATTGCAGGTTCTGTGGGGGTTACAAACAGCACTATTCATGCAATCTTTATAGTTTATGAAGGCATAGCAGTTAGAATGTTTTTTTTGTTTTGTTTTTTTTAATCACCCAGGAGTACTCCTTTAACTTCCATTTATCAAGCCAGCAGTTTTCAGGGGTTAAAACTGCTGAAATACCATTTAACCAATACAAAAAAATCACCTCCATTTTTACATGAATGATTTAACTGTTATCTAGTGAATATCTTAAATTTTACATAACCCCTATTAAAAAGGTAAATATAAGGTGTATGTGGGGCGCTTTTTTCACTATGGGTCTTAGAATTAACAGGTAGGTAGTGGCTAACCACCTGCCTGTTTTCCCAATGACGATCTCTGCTGGCTCAGAATGGTCACAGAGCGCTCCAGACGGTGATTCTGCGCCTTCTGCTGATGTCAATTCAACAGAGCAGCTATTTCACTTCCGCTCTGCATTGTCGACAGGGCATAACTGCTGATGTCACGCCCCCTGCGGTAAGCTGGCTGTCAATCAGCATGATACCGACAGTCACACCCCAACAGAGCAACTCGAAAGAGGAAGAGCTGCTCTGTTGATGTGAAGCAGCAGAATCTCCAGCAGATGTCCGTGACCAGTCTGAGCCGGTTCTGGACAGAAGAAGGTAGTTTACAACTATCTGCCTGTTAGTTCTTAGGCCCACAGTAAAAAAAAAAAAGAAAAAAAAAATAGTCCCAGAAATCCCCTTTAAAGAGGTAGTCCACTACTTTATTACAGATTACCTATCCTTATACTTAGGATAGCTCATCAATGTCTGATTGGTCAGGGTCCAATTGGGTCTGAACCCCCGCCGATCAGCTGCACTTGATGTCTGCGGCGGAGCTGCTCTGTCTTCTGATAGTGGCCATGGCTGGGTACTGCACATCCACTTCCTATTCAAATCAATAGGAGGCAGATGTGCAGTACCCAGCTGCGGCCACAATCAGAAGACTGAGCAGCTCCGCAAGTGAGCACTTCCAACCGGCGGCTGCCGACACAGAACAGCTGATCGTCGGGCGTGCTGATCGTCGGGGGTGCTGCATAACAGTGGATACTGCATAGCTCTACCTTGTGCTGTCTAAGCAGTTATTTCTTAATCCAGCAGACTGATGAAAGTTGGAGTTATAGACCGAAATGTCTTTTTGTCTGGAAAATACTACAAATAAAATTTCATCTCTATAGAAAACACATTTGAGTCTAAGAATAGGTCATCCATGATAAAGTAGTGGACAATCCCTTTAAGCCTAATACTAGAACAGACATGCACAAAATCCATAAGTGATCCTTTTACAAAACAGGACAGAAGGCAACACGAACCTGTCTTCCTCATCAGTGTCTATTTCAATATTCTTCCTCTTCTCTGCTTTCCCAGGTGCAGATGTTACTTCTTTTGCCAATTGTGCAACCCGGATTTTCTTGAATTCTTCCTGGGTAAGAAGTCTGCTGGCACTGACAGCGGCAGCTTTAGCCTTTCGCTCATCTTCTGGCATTGCTTGAAGCTTTTCTGCCTATAAAAGCACAAGACGCATAGTTTAGCATTTCATTTCTGAGTGACGCTATTTTTGGCTACTACTGATTTCACAGATCCATTGCCGTCGTCAGCCTTTCAGTTAGTCAGTTCTGTTTTTTTTTGTAGGAACAAACAAAATGGGAAAAACGGAAGAACGACGTCACCATTGATTAGAATTATTAAGCGATCCATCGGAATTAAAAATAGAAAAAAAAAGCTCTGCATCATGTACTTTTCTTTTCCCTTTTTTAAAAACGGATACATACAATAACCCAAGTACACCATACAATAACTAATGATTCAGTCCTACAACGGATTCTGCTTTGACATCAATCCCGTTTGTCTGTTCCAAAATATGAAAAAGTCAAATGTAATGTCAAAGTGGTATCATGAATGTAACCTTAGTCATTTATTTGATCAATATTTTCAGTTCCTAAAATGCCAAGAGTGTGAATATAGCCTAAATATTGTTTGCCTCTAACAGGCAAACCACTATACTGAATGCCATGAAGGAAAAGCTCACATATTATACAAAATTATCAAAACATACTCATAGAAAAGACCACTCATGTTATTTATCATTTCAATGGGACATGAATGAAATGAATATGTTTTCACCCTGACAACCCCATTTAACTTGTTATTACCGATTTGCAGGATAGCCGATAACTTATTAATTGGTTGAGGTCGAACTGCTGGTAATCGCACAGATTAGCAGAATGGAGAATTTATTACCAGATACAAAACAGAACAGCAGGTTTGATGCTGGACTACCACTCCATTCATTCTCTAAGGAACAGTCCATGCAGAGGTATACCGCTGTGGTAAGCTGGCACTTTCTCTTGTGTGATCCAATGTACATCTTTAACTAAATGAATTATAATTTTAATGTTTATAGAACTTCAAACCTATATTAAAGGGAATCTGTCACCCCAAAATTGCCATATCAGATAAAGATATGGCTGAATAGTGCGTCCCATAACAAAGCTAACGGTAGGTATCATATATCCTGATACCCCCGTTTTGATATCAAAATACCTTTGTAAAGTTGGTTATTTTCGGTGTCAATCACTGCAGTCAGGTAAGGAGGGCGGTGGTTTTCATGTCCCCTTCCACAGACTGTGTTCAGCTTCCCGCAATTGCGCAATTCAAAATCCGGCCTGGCGCATGCGCAGAGTGCTTTGCCCAACAGTGGGCAAAGCATAAAATCAGTACAGCGCATGCGCTACTCTATCCTTGCCCCGGAAATGACTGCTTGCCTTGGACGACTTTCGGGGCAAGGAAAGAGTAGCGCATGCGCTGTACTGATGTACTGATCCCCAACAGTGGGCAAAGCACACTGCGCATGCGCCGGATTTTGAATTGCGCAATTGCGGGAAGCCGAACGCCGTCTGTGGGATTCACAGACGGCGATACGCAACTGATGACGAGGAGCAGGGGGGGGGACATGAAAACCGCCGCACTCCTGATCTGACTGCAGTGGTTGACACCGAAAATAACCAACTTTACAAAGGTATTTTGATATGAAAACGGGGGTATCAGGATATATGATACCTACCGTTAGCTTTGTTATGGGACGCACTATTCAGCCATATCTTTATCTGATATGGCAATTTTGGGGTGACAGATTCCCTTTAATATAGGTTTGAAGTTCTATAAAAATTAAAATTATAATTCATCTAGTTAAAGATGTACATTGGATCACACAAGAGAAAGTGCCAGCTTACCACAGCGGTATACCTCTGCACGGACTCCAAGAGGAACAGCCAGGATACGAATGTGGAAAAACGGTGATTTAAGTCCAGCTGATTAAAATACTGATTTTATCGAAACGCGTTGCTGCGTGTACTGGGTGCAATAATATGTAATTGGTACATTTTTTACCATTTTGTAATAAAATCAGTCTTTTAATCAGCTGGACTCAAATCACCGTTTTTCCACATGTATATTGGATCACAGTTTATAGTGCGGTTATATTCACCACTGTGACCCACTAGATCCCCATTGGGTATTGGATTCAGATTAATTACATTGAATCAAATTGAATATCAACCATTGTCCCTAGAATTAGAGATTGGATTTCACATATCCATATTATAATTGAATTTCATAAGGGCAATGCCAAATTTAAATAAATAGGGTGCCCTATTCAAGTTGTCAAATGTGACATACAACGTCTGATTGGTGCATTATAGATCGCTGCATTTATAAATAAATGAATGTGTAGTAAATTGACATACATACAATACAATATATATAGATACATCTATCTATAGATCTATCTATCTATCTATCTATCTATCTATAG
>VIAB01006847.1:65605-77251 GCA_009801035.1 Oophaga pumilio | reverse complement strand
TGACTTCCATACCAATGATCCCTTTAAGAGAGGCCTGGGGTCACAACCAGTGCGCTTAGTGGAATTGCCCTAACTTCCATACCGGGGATCCCTTTAAGAGACCCTGGGTCAGAACCACCCAGTCACTGTCTGCTGAGGTGTTGTCGTGGAGTGAGAAAACTGTTGCTCATAGCAACCAATCACAGCTCAGCTTCTTTTAAACAGCTCTGGTGATTGGATGGTGATACACACACAATTTTATATATATAGATTATTATAGCTGGTAAGATCAGGCCATATACATTCTATAAGTAAAGTTACTGAACAGCAGACAAATACCAATCCAAATATAAATGTATTAACATGAGTATTCAGTAATGTAAAAAATGTATATTACAGAAAATTAAGAGGTAACAAAAGATTCATTGACTGAAAATAATTTTGAAAACTGACCCTATATGGCTATGAAAATGTCTCTGTAAAAACACCCATAAAGGCAGAATTAAAACTTACCCGAAATTTCTTTTGCAACATCTGAGGATTTAATGTACGGAAGAGCTGGATCAGCGCCCTGGCAGACATTGACACATCTAATTTGGGACACAAAGACCAAAAAAATCCAAACTATAACAAAACATTTTTAGTTGTACATGCATCATTCAAAAGAGATCTTGATCTAGCATCAAAAATGTTTAAACCCATTGTGACTAAGCCAATTTTAACCTTAATGATCAGGCCAAATTTTTATTTTTTTTTTAACTCTGACCAGTCACTTCATGTGGTAGTAATTCTGGAACACTTCAACGAACCCCAATGATTCGGAGAAAGTTTTTTTGTGACACATTGTACTTTATGTTAATGATAAAATTTAGGTCGATAAGTTTTACATTTAAGAAAATATCGAATTTGGGCGAAAACTTAGAAAAAAATTAGCGATTTCAAAACTTTCAATTTTTATGTCCTTAAACCAGTTAGTCATGGTGTACAAAACTATTAATAAATAACATTTCCTATATGTCTACTTTACATCTGCATCATTTTTCAAATGTCATTTTATGTTGCTAGGATTTTAGAAGGGTTAAAAGTTACAAAGCAATTTCTCATTTCGCATTTACAAAACCTGGTTCTTTAAAGGGAGTCTGTTACCCAATTTTTGGACTATGAGATGAGGCCACCGCCATCAGGGGCTTATCTACAGCATTCTGTAATGCTGTAGATAAGCCCCCGATGTTACCTGAAAGAGAAGAAAAACGAGTTATATTATACTCACCCAGGGGCGGTCCGCAGTCTGATCCGGTCCGATGGGCGTCACAGTCCGGTTCTGCGCCTCCCATCTTGTAGCGAAGCCATCCTCTTCTCTGCGTCCCATCGCGGCTCCTGCGCAGGCGCACTGATCTGCCCTGTTGAGGGCAGAGCAGAGAACTGCAGTGCGCAGGCGCCAGGAAAGGTCAGAAAGGTCCGGCGCCTGCACACTGCAGTACTCTGCTCTGCCCTCAACAGGGCAGATCAGTGCGCCTGCACAGGAGCCGCGACGGGACGCAGAGAACAGAATGGCTTCGCTAGAAGATGGGAGGCCCTGGACCGGACCACGACGCCCCTCGGACCGGATGGCGGATCACCCCTGGGTGAGTATAATATAACTCGTTTTTCTTATCTTTCAGGTAACATCGGGGGCTTATCTACAGCAATACAGAATGCTGTAGATAAGCCCCTGATGGCGGTGGCCCTATCTCATAGTCCAAAAATGGGGTGATAGATTCCCTTTAAGGACATATTCAGATTTAAAATGACTGACGACCCAATATATCAGAAACTTCCCAAAAATTATTACATCTTAAAAACCGCACCACACAACTACTTCAAAATTGAGGTCAGGAAAAAATCATTTTAACCCTTCAGGAGCTGCACAGCAATTAATTCAAAGTGGAATGAAAAAAAAAATGAATTGTAATTTTTCCACTAAAATACTGTTAGGCGCCAAATTTATAATTTGCACGTGAGGTAATATGATAAAATGGACCCCCTAATTTCTTATGCAATTTTTACTGAGCATGACAGTACCCCATATCTGGTTATACACTACGGTTTTTGATTCCTGCCGTGTGCTCATAGGACGGAGCGCTACTTGGCTTTTAGAACACAGACTCCATTTAAATAGATAGTAGGCTCTATTAGCCAAGCCCCTGAGGCGCAAGAACAGCAGATACCTAATTCCCTCCATCCAAGCGACCCGATATTGGAAATTTCAGGAACATTTTGAACAGAGAATCCGCCAGTTTAAAGGTTGCCATCCTGGTGAGATAGAGACGCAGAGCTCACAAGGTCCAGCTTGTTTAGTGGCGGTTCCACAGAGAGAGACTGACAAAATGAAGGAAGTACGATGTATTCATTAATGTGAAACCAGGATACCACCTTAGGAAGAAAGGATGGGATCGGACACAGGACCACCTTTGTCCTGGTGGAACACCAGGGAATGGGAACGGTAAGAAAGAGCCGCAAGTTTGGACATTCGTTTGACTGAGGTGATGGCGACTCGGAAGGCAAGCTTCCAGGAGAGAGAGATTTCTCATAGTGGCTCGAATAGGGACTCCTGAACGACTTCCAGAACTAGGGTAAGGTCCTAAGACTGTACTGAGTGAGGGCTGTTAAGGAGGAACAGAGTGTGAAACCCCTTGAAGGATGGTACTGATCTGTGGAGGAGGTGCCACATTGTTCTGAAACAGAATGGACATTACCGAGACCTGCCCAATGAGGGACAGGCCAGATTCAAGCCCGACTGTAAAAAGGCATGGGGGATTATTTTTTGCACGACGAGTTGGAGATTTTTTTGGTACCATTTTGGGGCACATAACTTTTTTGACGGCTTTTTAAAATCTGATTTTTCAGACGCAGAATGAACAAAAATCAGCAAATCCGTTAATGCTTTTACTGTTTGCGTGGTTAACCATACAGTAAAATTGAGAAGTCGAATTTGCTAGTTGAGTCCGTACGATTACAGCAACATCAGATTTATACAGTATTTTTATGTTTTGCTACTTTTACAGATTAAAAACGATTTTACAAAAATGAATGTTTTTCATCACCATATTTTGAGAGTTTAATTCAATTATTGCTGTACTGATCATCTACCCCTGATGGGAGAGAGTACTCTTCCACATGCCCACACAGCCTTCCAATGAAGTCCACATGAAATGCGGATCGGGGTTGCGGATGCACACAGTGTATGGGTGAACACTTGTCACTTTACATCCATATATGGTTTTCTGTCTCTTCACTGCTGCTCTTGCACTTTGATCTTTCTCATTATGTTTGATTGGCTTATGTGATAGCTTTATGAGCCCTATGTGGGGGCGACCTAGTGGTCATGCCACATCATTACTTACATTTAATTAGGGATATTTGGCTTTAGGGTGAAATTTATGGAAAACGTATAATTTCTCACTACAGTGATATTTTATCATGAAAGTAGGGCATTTAAGTAGAAGCATACAATGGTGATTTCCTCATCTCAAACAATTTATTGAAACAAAAACAGTGATGAGTATACAACCCTCCCCCCCTAGAAAAAAAAGGCATTGTCTCAATAACTTGTCACGTGGCCTTGAGCATCAATTACAACTTAACAACGCTGTCTCATACTGCTCACAAGTAGTCTTATTGTCTGCTGAGGCATGGCATCCCACTCTTCTTGAAAGGCAGTCCTCACGTCATTGAAGTTCGAGGTACAGAGTTATGAGCCTCTACATGGCGACTCAGCTGATCCCATAGGTTTTCTATGGGATTCAGGTATGGAGAAAGTGCAGACCACTCCATTTGAGGTACCCCAGTCTCCAGCAGCCGTTCTCTAATTATGTGACTTCGATCTTGATAAGCTGGAGCATGGTCGTCCATGAAGATGAAACACCGAGGTTACTTACTGGTAGCGGGTTTTTCCAGAACCCATGACAACACACCTGAAAGAGGAATCCGCCCAGCCAGGACCCTACTGAAATAAAAGGGCGGTACCTCTTTCCAGCTTCAGTTGGTTACAGAGCATGAGAGGACCTCTCAGCTAATTTGCACATATAACCAAAACAACATTATAAACACACCCAAACTATAGTGCACACCCATAAGGTGAAAAGGGGAGGGGAAGGAGGAAATATACGGGTGCTGTCATGGGTTCTGGAAAAAATGGCTACCGGTAAGTATCCCTTCACCCATGACAGCACACCTGAGAGACTTCTGGAGAATTTGAAACACCCTAGGGAGGGACCACCGCTTACAGCACCCTTCTACCAAATGTTAAGTCAGTAGAGGAGGATAGATACAATCTATAGTGCCTAAAGAAGGTGGATGATGAGGACCAGGTAGCGGTCTTACAAATTTGATAAATTGATACCTCCGCTTTCTCTGCCCAGGAGGTCACCACGGCTCTGGTGGAATGAGCCTTGATGCCGTCAGGGATCAGGGCACCATTAGTAGAGTAAGCTAAACTAATGGCCTCCCTAATTCATCTGGCAATCGTACATTTTGTCACCCCGTAACCCTTTCTACTACCCTGGAAGGCTACAAACAGGGACTGAGCTTTCCTCCACTGGCTAGTCACGGATATATAATGCAACAGTGCCCTTCTAACATCAAGATTATGAAACTTCCTCTCCCCCGGATTCTTAGGGTTGTTACAGAAGGAGGGTAGGACAATCTCTGGACTTCGATGTAACTTTAACGCTACCTTGGGAAGATAAGCCGGATCAGGTTTTAACACAACTCTATCCTCATAAATTTGTGTATAAGGAGGGTTTATAGAAAGGGCCTGTAAATCACTCACCATACGGGCTGATGTCAGAGCCACTAATATGATCGTTTTGAGGGTAAGGTATTTTGCCGATAACTCCTGTACAGGTTCAAACGGCTTTTCGGTCAAAGCTTCTAGTACCAGGCTCAGATGCCATGGTGGTACCCTCGGGACTGGGACTGGTCTGGATCTATCACAGGATTTTATGAACTTTGCAACCCAAGTATTAGCCGCCAGGTTACAACTACACAATGCACCCAAAGCAGACACCTGAACCTTAAACCTGAACCCAGTTCAAACCCCAACTGAAGGAACTCTAGGATGGGACTGATTAGAGGCTTTTGACCTAATGGGTTTACTAAAAACTCCAAGAATGTATTCTATGTCCTGCTGTAGATTCTTGCTCTTATGGGTTTCCTACTTTTTAGCAAGGTGGTAACTAACCTCAGCGAAAACCCCGTTACTGAGTACTGCCCTTTCAAATTCCATGCTGCTAGATGAAAGCCCTTTACTTGAGTGTGGAATATTGGCCCCTGCATGAGAAGGTCCAGGATCTCCGGTAGGATCCATGGATCTGATAGTGACACTGTCCTTAACAGGGAAAACCAAGGTATTTTTAGCCAGAAGGGCGCAATCCTAATCACTCTCACCTAATCCTCCCTGATCTTCTTCACGACTGAGGGACCATCGCTATTGGAGGAAAGGTGTAAGCAATCCTGACATCCCAGGGAATCAGGAGGGAGTCTACTGCAAATGGTTTTTCCCTGGTGTTCAGAGAACAGAACCTTTTTACCTGGCAAACAGATCTATTTCTGCTAACCCCCATAGATGGACTATTTGCTGGAACACTCTGAGGTTTAGGGCCCATTCCCCGTTTGTTTGTTGCAACTTAGAAAGTCTGCCTCAAAGTTCTCTGCTCCCCTTATGTGTAGTGCAGTAAGGGACAAAGGATGCTGTTCTGCCATCTGGAGGATGTTGTTTGCAGCTACCATTAGGGAGTGGGACCTCGTTCCCCCCTGGTGATTGATATATGCTACTGTGGAACGGTTGTCTGACATAATGCAGACGTGGCGACCCAGGAGAGGAAGAAAGCTTTCTAGAGCCCTTTCCATCTCCCACAATTCTTTAGATTTGATGATCTTTCCAGCTCAAGACCCCTGAATTGCCTGACCCCCCAGGTGTGCCCCCCAACTGGAGATGCTCGCATCTGTCGTGATTATGTTGTTTACTGGCCTCACCCATGGGACTCCTGACGTTAAGTTTGAGGGAGTTCCTGACCTCTGAAGAAAGATCTAACGTCCCCTCTAAACGCCCTTCTAGCGATCTCTGTGCAGATAGTATCTCCCATTGCAGCTGCCAGGTATGGAACTGGGCCCATTTGACTGCTGAGATGCAGGATGTAAAGGTTCCCAACAGGGTCATTGTTTTCCTCAGGGACATCTGTGGAAGCTCTATGGCTGCCAAGGTTAGGTTCACAACCTTTTCTACCTTGTTCTCGGGCACGAAATAAACCTGCAGCACGGAGTTCAGTACGAGACCTAAGAAGGTCTGCAAACTTAGGGGTTGCAGTCTTGATTTTTGAGTGTTCATCATCCAGCCCAGCTCTTGTAAGACTACTGTAACCTCTTTCAACTGCGTAGCACAGTCGTCCTACGCTCTTCCTACTCTTCCTCGTCCAGATCAGGAATGATGACTGTGTTCCAGATACGAAAGAAGGCTGTCATCTCTGCTACCAATTTGGTGAACACTCTCAGGGCTACGGACAATCCAAAGGGTAGAACTTAGAACTGATAATGTCTTGATTTCTCCTTGATTGTACAGGGCCACCCTCAGGTATTTCTGATTGTCCAGATGGATCGGGATGTGATAATAAGTATCCTTTAAGTCGATTACCACCATAAACTGTTGTGATGAAGAAGCTTTAAGGCTTTATTCACTAACTCCATCTTGAAGGTATGATTTTTTTTATCCAGCGATTAAGACAGATTTAGGATTGTCCTGAATGAGCCATTCGGCTTCTTTATCAAAAAGAGGGGGGAATAAAATCCCCTTCCTTTTTGTTCGCCCAAAACTTCGCATAGAACCGGTTTGTCTACTAGGCCCAGAATCTGTCTCTAGGTCAAGTTGCTCTCCTGCTGATCTTCTGATGGGGGTTGTTACAAATGTTTGACGTGGCAGATGGTAAAACTATTTTCAGGCCTTCCCTTACTATATCCAGGACCCAGGTGATGGAGATGTTCTCCCAGGCCTGAATAAAGAGGGAAAGCCTCCCCCCTAGCTGCTGTTCTGGAGTCATTGTGAGGACTTCTTGAAAGTGGAAGGACCGCTGAACATGAATCCCGTTTTCCTCTATCTTCCCACTCCCTTCTTCCCCCAGAGGACGTCCCCTAATGAATTTTTCCTCCGAAAGGAAGACCTTCTCGGCTCCCCTGAGAACCTGGGAAAGCCTTTCTTCCTGTCACCAGCTTTTTCCAGGATGTCATCCAGCTTTGTTCCAACAAAAACTGGCCATCACACAGTAAGGAACATAACTTGATCTTCGACTGCAGATCTCCTGGACAGCACTTGAGCCATAAGGCCCGTCTTGCCGCATTCGATAGACCAGCAGACCTAGCTGCCAGTCTCACAGAGTCAGTGGATGTATCTGCCAGGAATGCTGCTGCTCCGTGCAACAGAATCATGTTTGACAAGATTCTATCTTTTGGCACCTTGGACTTAAGCTGTTCCTCCAGTTGTTGTAGCCAAATCATTAAGTAACGTGCAGTACAAGTTCCGGCGATTGCTGGTTTCAGACCTCCCGCTGCCGCTTCCCATGTGTGCCTTAGATAACTGTCCGCCTTCTTATCTAATGGGTCCCCGAGTACCCCCGAATCTTCCAAGGGAAGTGCTGACCTCTTAGAAGACCCAGACACAGCGCTCTCGACTCTAGGAACCTTGTCCCACAACTCTGTATCCTTTTCCTCAAAAGGATATCTCCTTTTTGAGGATGAGGGCAGTGCACCAGATTTCTCCGGTCTCCGTCACTCTCTGCTAATGAGAGCCTGGACCTTAGCGCTGACCGGGAAGGTGCATTACTTCTTTTCCTCCAAACATTATGTCCTCAAGAGAATTGGCTGCATTCTCCTTCTTTAGGCCCACAGTTGTTCTAATGGCTTTAAGCAGCTAATCTGTGTTCTCCATGGGAAAGAACGGTCTGACCCCCCATGTCACTGAGGAGGAGGACTCAATATAGCATTGTCCTTGTGACGATTTTGGAGAGGAGTCAGAGTTTAAAGAAACCTCTCAGTTTTTTGCTTCCCCTTTTCTTTTTTCTTAACAGGGTTTTAAAGGGAGCCCTCCACTTCACATCTAATAACGGACCGAAGGCTTGCTGCAAAGTCAGGGGTCTCCTCACTAATGGTCCTGTTGATGCAGTCAGAGCAGAGGTCCTTCTGCCAATCCACCGCTAGCGGGTTTTGCATAGCGCACACTCCCTGTTCCTCTTCTTAACGCTAGCTTTCCTAGGCCTCTCCTAATGATATAATCAAATAAGGGGCCTATTAACATATGGTGACATTCACAGAGATCACTCACCACCCTCCGTCATCAAAGAGTATCGGATTCGGAGTCTGTGGTGGGACACAACGTATCCTTTCTGGATACCGAGGAGTCTTGGGATGCCCTGTTCC
The DNA here is from genome assembly GCA_009801035.1 of Oophaga pumilio. Classification (NCBI taxonomy): domain Eukaryota; kingdom Metazoa; phylum Chordata; class Amphibia; order Anura; family Dendrobatidae; genus Oophaga; species Oophaga pumilio. Next base: position 68,827 of record VIAB01006847.1, on the reverse strand, counting down.
TCTGGCTGGGATGGTTGCTGCTCCTACCACTCTAACGGCTGCCTTCCTTGTGTCCACGCTGATGGTGAGCTGTGGCTGCTGAAGATTGCCTTGGTCCATGTTCACCTGGTACTATAACTTGGAGCCTTTAGCATTTCTGCTCAGCGTGACTTGACTTTCATCAGTGAACAGCACTGAGGGACATTGGTCCCTCGTCCAAAGTAGTTGAACCCTAGGCCATGCAAGACGATAACACCTGTGCCTGGAGGTGTGGTCAGCTAACCTTGAAGGTCATCTAGCACGCAGACCATGCCTATGTAAACGGTTTCAAATACTTTAACGTGACACTTGGGTACTGCTCACCTCCCTTAAATGTGCCTGGAGTTGTGTGGCATTCATCAACCGGTTCTGAAGGGCATTGATCACAATGAAGCATTCATCTGTCTGTGATGGGGCCAAAGGACATCCATTTCTTTGCCTCTCTGACTCTTCCAGTCTTTCTGTAGCTCTGTTGCCACCCGATGATTACACACTGTGACACTAAGTTCATGGCCACTTCCATTTGACAACATCCTGCTTGAAGCCTCAGAATGACAAAGGTACTGTTGGTTAATTGTTAGGTGTAATCTTGGTCTCATGATGTCAAAATGTGAACAGCTTGATGTGGAGGACTGTTAAATACCAATTCTAATTGAACCCTGAAATATATTGGAGGATTTATGGATCAAACACCTGTTGTGAATTTTGCCATCAAGCTCTGTTAGAGAACAGCAAGTTGTGTAAAAACGATGAGCAGTTGGACATTGAACAGTTGGACATGTGCATACAAAAGTTTAGAGACGTCACATTAAGTTCACCTGAAAAGGTTAGAGTGCATGACAGGTTTTTTGTTCTTGGTGCTGTGTCTGTGTGTCCTCACCATGGATCCACTACTATATATATTTTATTAACAAAAACTATATTTTACCTATTTTTGAATTATGTAATAAAAATTTATACTTTTTATACTTAAACAGGTCTCCATCATTATTTCTGAATTTTTTGTGGTTATTCACTTTTTTTTTTCCCTGTAAAATATATTCAATTGGGAGTTTCCTAGTAATGAAGGACTATGGTTCCATTTATTGTCCATAGTTTTGGAGCTTTCAAGCTCAACATATTGTGAGAGTTGCATTGTAACTTATTTTTTCGCCAAATTAGGGCTTGCTATTTTACAGAACGGTATGGCATTTTCATTTATACCATTTTTTTTATAGGATCGCTTTTCATTAAATTTTTTTTGAGTGTCAGTATGATGAAAAAGCAAGATTGCCGTGTTTTTATTTTTAATAGTGTTAGTCGTACGGAATAAATAACATGACAGTTTTATAAACAGTCATTTCGGATTTTTTTTTTTTTTAACACAAAGGCTGGCGAAACAGCTTTTTGTGATTTTTGTGCGCTTTTAACCCCCTTTTAACCACTTAGATATGGCTATCGATCGGTATTTAAGGGGTTAATTGACCTTGATCAGTTTGAAAACCGCTGGGAGCGATAACGCAGAGTGTGTCAGCTCATGTACAGCACTATTTCCCTATTCACAATCGTAGTTTTAACATCGTGATAAGGGAATAAGTACCCTTAATAACAGTCATTTTAACGTGTTTCAGCTGTAATTAAGGGTTTAAAAGTCATTAACAATCTTCCAGTCTAATGTTTCCAGAATTTTCCTGATACGTGTATAGGCTCTGAAACTTCATTAACAGAATAGCTAGCTGTGGTATACAGTTTCCCTAACTCCCAACATCTTCTATGAGTGTTAACCCCATCTTTCAGTGATGTGTGTTGAGTACCAGTTACCAGTAGATTCATCTATCAAGTCTTCCCAGTAATAATGTCAACAGATAGACAAGCAAATATGATCATAAAACAACTGGCCCGCCAAAATCAAGGTTTTGGTTCTCAAGCCCTTGATCACAGCATTTATCTGTGGTAAAAAAGGAATAAAGCCAAAAAGGGACACTGAACAGAAAAGGATTTGCTTACCTATCCAGGAAGGAATAAATATTACAGTATTTAAAAAATAAAATAATCTGAAGGAAGTTCTGCAGTTTTTTTTTTTTTTACATATAAAATGTTTTATACACTTTCAAATATTACTTACTTTTATCCTTATGGGTCTTATACTGTGACAGATCCTGTAAGAGCTCTTCTTTCATTGCCAAAGGACACCGAGCAGTTATCTCTTTTATAGCATTTATTCTGTAAAGTCAAAAATGTAGGACAAAATTCAAGAGACAATAAGAAGGCACATACTGCAAGATCCAACATCACCTTCTGTGATACTGCTCCTCATCTTTGAGCAAATTTTAACAGTGATTTGGCGGTGTACCAAAGAGGCACATGTCAGATTTCAGCTAAAAAATTCAGTGTATCATTCTTTACTCATCGTCTAATAATGTGGGTTTCTGACATTGCCCCTACAAATATATAAAGTTGATTGTATAAAGAAGACACCTTTGGGAATACTTTAAAGGAACTGCCACACTTAGCGATCGCACCAGCGATCACGACAACGACACGACCTGGCGAGATAGCTAGCGCGATCGTTATGTGATCGCTAGTTAGATTCCAAACACAACTCATCAGCGATCTGTATAACGACCTCTGCGGTCATTGGGAAAACCTAGTCCCACCTGCGACGCTGGTGAAGTCGTTCATAAAGGGTGTAACACTCAGCGATTCAGGTTCACCAGTGGGACACCAACGACCAAAAAACAGCTCAGAACGTTCATAAGCGATCAGCGACATCTCAGCAGGGGCCACATCGCTGCTACATGTCACACACAGCTAAGTCGCTAACGAGATCACAGTAGCGATCTCGGTAGCGATCTCGCTTAGTGTGGCATACCCTTAAGGTGTTATCCCACAAAGTACATTTTAATCAATGACCATGTTCCTGCATGGCGCGACAAAGGCATTGCACAGTGCACAGCAGGGGAACATTTATAAGATTATCCCAGCACAGGAACATTTTTGTTTGAACACATCTAATTGCTGAACTTCTTATCCTAGGATCTACTGAATAAAATGTACTTTGCTCGTGTTCCTATCACTTTAAGGCCTCCTGTTGAATGCCATAGCTCTCATTTCCCAGTTTGGTTGATATTTCACTCTCCTGAAACTGGGAGAAGTGAAAACATACCGTATTTTTCGGACTAAAAATATATTTGAAGCAAAAAATGTGGTAAAATATTTATTAAC
>VIAB01006847.1:51120-63845 GCA_009801035.1 Oophaga pumilio | reverse complement strand
TATTACTGATTTTGCTTTTTCTCCTCAGCTACCGAAACATAACACGTCTGTATCTCAAATTCATGTGAAAATCTACCTAAAAACTAAAAAATTCTGGCCAATAGTAAGGTTTAAATAGAAGAAAACCAGGATTATCTTAAACACAGAATGGCTATTAACCCTAGTTAAGTAGTCCCAGTGTCTTTAGACCCCTTTGCACAGACCAACGTTAGAAGACTCAGAATTTCCCAAAATGTCAACATAGTGATGGGGATCTAATGCATCTCTTACGAAGCTGCCTTTTCATGCAACATTTCTCAAAGAGATTTAGACTTTTTTGTATTCAGAGTGGACTAGAAAATCAGCATATTGTTAATTGTAGATAATTTACTGTGCAATGAATACTTTCATATAGTGTTATCTAGGGCTCTATCCATAGCATACTAATGTATTGTTTTCAAAAAGACTTCACATTTTGAAGATGAGTGAATATCTTCAACGACCTGAACTCTAAAATTTGAAAGAAGATTTTGGGTAATCATCATAAAATCTTTTTCTCACAGCTTTCACTGAGGGACCATGGGTGTATGCTGCAGACACTACGAGGCTGACACTGTGCAAAAAAGTTAGCTCTTTCCCAGCAGTGTACACCTACCATGTGGCACCAAGTTGATCAGATAGTAAGAAAACAGTAGGAAAAAGAAAGAGAAAGGCAAGAACATAGCTGAAAACAACATAACTTTACACAAGGGCGGATGCGGTGTCCCCCAATGAAGGCTCCAAGAAAGATTTTACGATGAGTACCCAAAATCATCTTTTCTCTATAGCACTATTAGGGGACACAGGAAACCATGGGACATCCAAAAGCAGTCAAAAGGGTGGGCACAAAAGGACAGTAACCTCAAGTTTGCACTGGGGCCACGGCGGCTTGTCAGGACCCTTCTACCGAGGTTCTAATCCCATGAGGCGTAGGTGTATGAACCCTGTAGAACTTTGCGAAAGTATGAAAGGAAGACAGTGTAGAAGCTTTGCAAAGCCGCGAGGCCAATGCCTGGTGACAGATGGCCCAGGAGAACCCCACTGAGTGTGCCATGCCCTGCTCTGTCTCTTATATGATAGGCTTCCAGAATGGAAGCAGCGGACAATGATAGCTTTGCAGAAAGGCATCCAAGACCGTCAGGAATTACAAACAGAGAATCTGCCAGTCTGAAGGGTGCCATCCTGTAGAGATAGCGACGCAGAGTTCTCACAAGGTCCAGCTTGTTTAGTGACCGCTCCACAGAGAGAGAGACTGACAAAATGAAGGCAGTACGATGTCTTCATTAAGGTGAAACAAGAAAAATACCTTAGAAAGAAAGGATTGGCTCAGACACAGGACCACATTGTCTTTGTGGAACACCAGGGAAGGGGAAAGGAAAGAAAGAGCCGTAAGTTCGGACACTCTACTGACTGAGGTGATGGCTACTTGGAAGGAAAGCTTCCAGGAGAGGAAGGAGAGAGAGATTTCTCGCAGTGGCTCGAATAGGGACTCCTGAAGGACGTCCAGAACTAGGTTGGGGTCCCAAGACTGTACCGAGGGCTGGTAAGGAGGGACAGAGTGTGAAACCCCCTGAAGGATCTTACTGATCTGAGGAGGACACGCCAGCTTCTTAAACAGAATTGACAGTACCGAGACCTGACCCTTAAGGGAACTGAGGGACAGGTCAGATTCAAGGCCTGACTGTAAACAGGCACGGTAGAGCAAAAACCATGGGGGCGGCCTGATTGGCTTCACACCAGAGGAAGAAGGCCTTCTATCTACGGTAGTAAATGTGAGAGGAAGGCAGCTTCCTCACCCTGATCATAATCTCAATGACCCGATCATATAAATCAGCAAACCTCAGTACCGCGGCTTCAACACAAATGCTGTTAAAGTGATCAACTGAGAATTCTGGTGAAAGAGGGCCCTATAAAAGAAGATATGGAAGTTTCCACAGAACGTCCAAGAGGAGATGGATTACTTCAGTGTATCAAGGTCTTCTGGGACAGTCTGGAGCCACGAGTGTGACAGGCACTTCTTCCGCTTTGTATCTTTTTGACCAGGCTGGGGATCAGCAGCAGATTAGGAAACAGGTATGGGAGGGATAACTACTACCAGGAGATCGCCAGCACGTCTGAGGCGACCACTAGGGGTTCGCTAGAACTGGATACAAACTGGGATACCTTGTGGTTCAGTATGGACAACATTAGATCAATGTCGGGAGGTACCCATCTGAGGCAAATCTTGTTGAAGACTGTCTGGTTCAGGGACCATTCACCCTTGGCGAAGCCCTCTCTGCTGAGAAAGTCAGCGGCCCATTTGTTCTCTTCAGGGATTTGTGCAGTTGAGATTGCTGGTGCATTCCATTCGGCCCATGACAAGATCTAAGGCACTTCTGACATCACCGCTCGACTTAAGAGTTTCACCTAGGTGATTGATGTATGCCACTGTCATTGCATTATCAAATTGGACTCTTATCGGATGGCCAGAGAGAGTTTCTGCCAGTGAAGAACAGCCAGAAAGATTGCTCGAGTTCCAGAATGTTGAGGGGAAGGGACAATTCACAAACGTTCCATCTGCCCTGTACTGTTAGATCTTGAAAATCTGCTCCCCAACTGAGCACAATGGCATCCATTGTTACAACTTTCCAACACACTGACAAACGATCTTCCGCAATGAACGAGTAGAGAGCATCTACACCATTCCAGGGACCACTTTATCTGGGAGGGAAATGTGACAATCCAGCCCAAGAAGCGAGTGGACTTGTCGCATCTTGAAAGAAAGTTGTAAAGGGCATGTGTGGAACTAAGCAAATGTGACAGCTTCAACTGAGGCTACCATCTTGCAAAGTACGCTCATTCAGAACTGGAGAGAGTATAGGGAGTGACCTCAGAGAACGAATCCTGTGTAGTATGGCGAAGTACTTTTCTTCGGGCAGAAAGATGCTTGCCCGTGCGTCAAAAGGAAAACTATGCATTGGGCCGGCATCAGAGACAACTTCGAACTATTCATGATCCAGCCAAGACGAGAAAGGGTGTATAGAGTAATCTGTAGACTCTTGCGACAGAGCATTGATCAGGGTATCGTCCAAATAAGGGTTGACGAAAATGTCGCTGCTCTGAAGAGGGTGCTGTGGATAGGCCAAACAGCAGTGCATTAAACGGCTGTCAAGTAAAAGCGAGATTCCTGGACTGCGAAACAGAGGGATCTCTGGTAAGGTGGTAAAATGGGTGTTTGCAGATCGGTATCTTGAATGTCCACAGACCATTAAAACTCCTCAGGCTCCATGGAGGCAATTACGGAATGAAGGGACTTCATCCTGAAGTGATGCAGATGAACTTGTCTGATCAATAATTTGAGGTCCATGAGGAGGCAAATAGAGCCATCCTTCTTTGGGACCACAAACAGGTTTAAATAAAAACCTTAAAAGCGTTCTTGCAGGGGAACAGGAATGATGACGCTTGGCTTGTGGTGCAAAATCGATAGCCTTGAAAAAACCTGGAATGAAAATGGGTTTCTTTGGAGAGGCGGACTCAAAAGTAAGAGACATGCTGAAAAAAGAGAGAGGACAGCACCTCCAAAAATCATACAATGATCTAATGCCGATAGGCAAAAATATATATATAACTGAACATGAGGTTCTTAGTTTAACATTCTGACCAGACTGTATGGAGCTCACTGCCACATCACGGCAAACCTCATAGTTGGTCCTACTGCCCTAACAGAGCGGAGTCGTGCGCCAACCCCCGCCACAGCGGCAATGCAGCGGCAGGGAAGACGGCCTGGTGTTTCCAGACTGCGCTGCTCCACCAGCACAAAACCACAGCAACAATGGCCGCCACACAACACCATTGTTCAGTTATATAAAATGTTTGCATAGCGGCATTAGATCAATGTATGATTTTTGGAGGTGCGGTTCATGCGCTTTTATTTTTTGGTCAAAAGTAAGACGTTTGGCCCTCTGTTGCAGAAAAGAAGTACTCTTTCCCTCCATGGCATCCAAAATGATCTCGTCTAGCTCTTCTCTGAAGAGTTGGGAGCCCTGGAGAGGGAGACTGGTGAGACTTCTTGGATGCAGAGTTCACATTCCTTGCCTTCACTTCAACCATAGGACCCTGCAAATCTTGACGATGTTGCCAGCAACAAGAGCTGAGCAAGCGGCTATACTGAGATTGCCTTGTGTGGGCAATCTGGTCCACTAGTTCCACTAATTCGGCAGTGGGAGTGCCCGACAGAATACCTTGGCAAAAGAGCTTTTTCCCAAGCAGAAAAACGAATACCCATGTTGCAGTGGAGGATGGGAAAGGGGCCGATCCCGCGGCCTCAAAGACAGATTTGGCGAAAGCCACGGTGTGCCGGTCGGAGGCGTCCTTCAGCGAGGCCCCACTGGAAATGGAGGAGATGGTGTTATTGGAGAGTCAGAAGACAGGTCCACTGCACTGAGGAAGATGCTACCCATTTCTGTAGAAGGTTGGACGCAAATGGATACAAGACCTCCATGCATTATCTTGTCTGAAAGCACTTTTCCAGGTGCTCCCATTCTCTGATAAAGATTCTGTTGAATTCTTTGTGGTTGGCGAAAATCCAAAGCAGGAGCTTTGTCTTACTAAAGAATATGGTATGCTCGGAGGATTCAGGTCCTTTACGTTAAGGGTTTTGATTAACTGCCAGAATCAGACTATCCACCACATCCCATGGTTTTAAGAACTGTTCTGAGTTTAGATCGGTATCCGACTCCTGAAGCGCCAGAGCGTCGGACGAAAGAGAGTGAAAGAGGGATGCCATCATGGAGGATGTGGAAGGTGACAGAGAATTGGACGATGAGCTGGTGCGTGCTCGCTTTTTGTGATCTACCAAGGTGGGGTTGAGGAACCAGAAGATCTAGGTAGCTGGGGAAGCAGACAGGACTCCCTGAGACGAGAGTGACCGAAAGAGACCAAGAGAGCAAGTGAGACCAGGTCCTCAAGCCTGTGAATCTGGAGATTTGGGTGAAACACTGGCTCAGCAGTCCAGAGCGGTGAGCTGCAGAGTCTGCGGGAGTCACGGAGCATGCAGCGGTTCAAAGTGAGCTGGAGACAAGAAGATGGCACTGGGAAGGAAAAGAGGCAGAATTAGAAAGGAGCACCCTCACCCTCATAGGCTGGGAGCGGTGGGGCTTAATGTTAAAGTGAGGGCACTGAAGAGAACCAAGGCGGCGCGGAAGCCACAGCTGGTCTTGGAGGGAAAAGACAAGGAGCGAATAGTGAGAAAAAAATGCAAGGGAAGGGCTAGGACCTGTCTTTTTTTTCCCCTTTCGGAGCCCCCCTAAGTGCCCAGGGATTTAGAAGGTACCTTTCCTGGAGGTCCCGGAATCCTCCTTTGCAGATCGGTGATTGAAGACTGTCATCACACGTCCCGGACGCAGTCTGTCGAACAGCTGGAAGGTAATGGGTCAGTCATCCATCCCTGCACAGTCTGGCTCTGGGGGATGGTGGGCAGTGGCAAGGACCGTCCACCAGGGAGCCCCAAACACTCTTGCTGTGTTAGGGAGCTAGACCAGAGAGAATACAGAAGTGACACTACACATTGTACTCTCTGTCTCTATCTGAGATGACAGAGTGACAACTACATACTTTTGACCTCACCAGCAGTATCGGAAAGAAAAGGGGAAATTATTAATAAGAAAACAACAAACCTAAAAAAAAAAAAAAAAAGGTAGAAACGGGACTGGGTCCAGACCCATGCTTGCCTCATACTGACACTAAGCTAAAACAGATTAATCTTGTGGTGGGTGTACACTGCTGGGAAAGAGATAACTTTATTTTTGCAATTTCATCCTGCTAGTGGCAACAGCATACATCCATGGTTACTCTGTGTCTCCCAAAGAAGCGATGGAGAAATCTAATTTCATAACAGGTCTATACTTTATTCTTGTAGATTAGACAGAATAATATGGTTAATGGTTGTAGATTTCCATTATGCTTAAGAGAGGGTGATGGGTTGGAATGTAGGGTTTGGGTGATAATCATTCTGTTATAAAAATGAATCAATGAGAAGTTACATTTGAAACTACAGAAAAACGTATTCTGCTTTAATGGGCTTCCTCACCACAAATGTGACCAAAGTGTTTAAGTGTTTTGTTTTGTTTTTAAACAAAGCTTTTTAGAATGATCCAATTCTGAAGATGCTGACAGATGGACAATTTTTTACAACTAATCACTTACCCAACAGTCATCACCTCTCCTGAATTTCTGTCAGTCACAAAGTTGTTAGCAATGGTCATCAGCACAGACTGAGCAATCTGAAACAAAACTCAATAATGAGAATACAGCATGTGATTATTTTTACAAATCATGACGATATTAAAGCATGTGCATATATATTATTGGTCAATGGTTTGCACACTCGTGTTAATGCAAAGGTTTTCCTTGTTCGTATTGCAAGGTGCACGATGTGGATTCAGACTGTTGACAGCAGAACCACATAAGGACACATATGAAAACAAGAAACACGTATGAAATAAAACTCAAAAGAACCCCTTTTTTTTACTATAATGTCATCTTTACATCCCATGGGAATCTCTCAAGCAGCTTCATAAGGTAAATAACAGGAATAGCTTTCCAAGGGTTGTGAAGGAGTTCCCAGAAGTGGTGAGAAATTGTTGGCTGCCTTGCCTTTGCACGGAGGTCCAACTCATCCCAATTGGGTTGCTGTCTGGTGATTATGGTGGCCAGGTCATCTGACAAAACACTCCATCCCTTCTTCTTGGTTATGTAGCCTTTACATAGCCTGGAGATGTGTTTTTTTGGTGATTGTGATGTTGCAACACAAATGATAGTCCCACTAACTGCAAACTAGATGGGATGGCATGTCACTGCAGAATACGGTGGTTGTCATGCTTGCCAAGTGTGCAGTCAATTTGGAATAAATCACAAACAGTGTCACTTGCAAAGCACCCCCCACACCACACTTCCCTTTCTTCATGGTTGGCAACATATGTAGAACCCATCCGTTCACCTTTATTCATCTTAAAAAAGACACGGAAGTTGGTTAAAAAAAATATCAAAATTTTACTCATCAGACCAATGTACAGATTTCCAATGATCTAACGATAAGTCCTCATGTTGCTTCGCCCAAAGAATTCTCTTATTTGCGGTCTTCAGTAATGGCTTCTTTGTAGCAATTTGACCATAATGGCCTGCTTCTCGCATTATCTTTTGAACAGATGATGCTGAGATGTGTCTGCTACTTTATGACTTGGCATAATTTATGAAGTCTTATCTGAGGTGCTATCAATATGCATTTTCTGAGAATGGTAATTCTGATAAAATCATACTCTGAATAAGTGGTAAATCTAACTGTGTCGGTCCTCATGGGAGCTACAGGTGCTTCTCACAAAATTAGAATATCATCAAAAAGTTAATTTTCAGTTCTTCAATACAAAAAGTGAAACTCATATAGAGTCATTACAAACAGTGTGATCTATTTCAAGTGTTTATTTCTGTTAATGTTGATGACTATGGCTTACAGCCAATGAAAACCCAAAAGTTATTATCTCAGTAAATTAGAATAATTAACCTGCAAAGGCTTCCTAAGCGTTTAAAAATGTCCCTTAGTCTGTTTCAGTAGGCTCCACAATTATGGGGAAGACTGCTGACTTGACAGATGTCCAGAAGGAAGTCATTGACACACCCCACAAGGAGGGTAAACCATAAAAGGTCATTGCTAAAGAGGCTGGCTGATCACAGAGTGCTCTATCCAAGCATATTAATGGAAAGTTGAGTGGAAGGAAAATGTGTGGTAAAAAAACGTGCACAAGCAACCGGGATAACCGCAGCCTTGAAAGGATTGTTAAGAAAAGGCCATTCAAAAATTTGAGGGAGGTTCACAAGGAGTGGACTGCTGCTGGAGTCATTGCTTCAAGAGCCACCACACACAGACATATCCAGGACATTGGCTACAAGTGTCGTATTCCTTGTATCAAGCCACTCATGACCAATAGACAACGCCAGAAGTGTCTTACCTTCTTAACTTTTGCCACAAAAACAGGGATTTTTGTGTACTCACCGTAAAATCCATTTCTCCGAGCCACATAACAGATCAAACCCCACATAATCAACTGACTAGAGTTACGCTGCTGCCACACGCAGAATCTGTCTGCCCAGGCCCGCATATGCGGAGGCCTGAGTGTGTATATTGTAGTGCTTCGAGGATGTGTGCAGACTGGACCAAGTCACAGCCTTGCAGACCTGTTCCGCTGACACCTGGTGCCAAGTGGCCCAGAAGAAAATTCTATTTTGTATCCGGAGTACACCAGGTCCCTGACCCATTCATTGAGAACGACAGAGAGCCAGGCCTGACGAAACAAAAGTAGGCGATGGTCTGCTTGATGGTGTCGACCGGATAATCTATCATGGACTTTGAGGTGTCCGACTCACGAAAGGATGCTGTCCACGAGACGTACGTCCTGAGAGCCCTCACCCTGTCCAGAGTGTGAAGAGCCCTCTCAAAACGATGTACCAGTGCCAGGCAAAACAAGGGCAGAACAATGTCCTCATTAAGGTGAAAAGAAAAGAAAACTTTGGACAAGAAGGACTGGGATGGCCTGAGAACCACCTTGTCCTGGTGAAAAAATTAGGAAAGGGGCTTGACAGGACGAGTGTTTAACTCCGAGACCCTCCTGATTGACGTCACAGCGACAAGAAAAACGACATTCCAAGAAAAGAAGGTCAGCAAGACATCTTGTAACAGATCGAAAGGAGTCTCCTGAAGAACACCCAGGACCAGGTTAAGGTCCCAAACATCCAACGGCATTCTATAGGGGGGGGAAGCACATGAGAGACTCCCTGAATGAAAGTCCTCATTTGCAGATTGGAAGCAATCCTGTCTGGAACAAAACCGGTAAGGCCGAGATCTGACCTTTGAGGGCGCTAAGTGCTAGGCCTGAATCCAGGCCGGTCTGGAGGAACTGCAAAATGGTAGGATTGGAGAACACGAGGAGTATGTCCACGGTCTCTGCACCGTGCGAAAAAGATTTTCCGGGTGTAGTGATAGATGTGTTCTGACGCAGGCTTCCATGCGCTAATCATGGTAGAAACCACCTGTTAGGAGAACCCAGCCTGGGTTAGGACCCAGTATTCAACGGCTAAGCCGTTAAACACAGCCTTTCTAGAAGACAAGAAGAAAATAATATTTTGTATCCGGAGGACACCAGGTCCCTCACCCATTCGTTGAGAACAACAGAGAGCCAGGCTTGAAGAAACCAAAGTAGGCAACGACCTACTTGCTTGTGTCGAGTCATAGCGCCTGAAATCTATGGGACCTAGAGCCCTAGATCTAGACTGTTTGTGACGGCTCTTCCATGACTGGGTGGGTCTATACGAAACCTGGGGACCCCTGTCCCTATGTGGAGAGCGCCCCGATCCAGAAGAGGCGGTCGTAGTGGACCAGCCCGGATTGCTGCGAAAGGACTGGAAACGAGTGTTGCTGACGCCAAAATGGCCGCCTGGTCTTTTGCTGGGGAAGGAACCTTTTCCCTCCTGTGGCGTCAGAGATAAGCTGATCCAGCTTCTCCAAATAAGCGACAGCTCTGGTAAGGCAGAGACGTTAAGGACCTTTTAGGAGCAGAGTTTGCTTTGCCATTCCCTGAGCCACAATGCTCGTCTACTGGAGATGGCGTTTGCAGCTGCAATAGCGGCACCGTTAGCTGCTTCCAGGGAAGAGTGCACCAAATAATCCTCGGCTAGGGACATCTGGCTTGCCAGGTCCGCTGCCTCCAGGGGAGGACCCTATCCTGAAGGGCTGATACTCTGTTCAGAACCAAAGAGACCATAGCCTAAGCTACCCGCGTTGCGGCGAAAAAGGGAAAGCCGCGTCTAACGGGCCAGTGTTTCTATCTGACGGTCCGTGGGATCTTTAATGGAAGAAAAAATTTGGCCAGGATAGGAGGGTTTTGGTGAGACATGGTGTACCCTAGAATGTAAAAAAAGGGGGGAGAAGCCAGCGCTGCACATGGTCAGAATGTAATACATTAAGTGCATCTGCACATATTGGTTTCTAACTGCTTTTTTAAAAATGAGACATTTGGCAAATAATTGATCAATTCTTTGAGCCACCCCGCCACGACAAGGCATTCTCATATGGGGCAGTCCTACTCTACGTTTTTTTTATTTTCGCTGTGCCATTACAGCCTCCTAAATATATTAAAAGCAAAACTGCAAAAAAACTGCAAAAGTAAGACTGCAAAAAAACTGCAAAAGTACCTGAAGCATTGCTGAATCACTCCCATGGTGCCAGTAAGGCAAGCGCAGGTAAAAGCCGACCAGGTCCAGAGATAGACATTTCAGATCTGACTTCTACACTTCTACACTTGGGAGTGATTCAGCAATGCTTCAGGTACTTTTGCAGTTTTTTTGCAGTCTTACTTTTGCAGTTTTTTTGCAGTTTTGCTTTTAATATATTTAGGAGGCAGTAATGGCACAGCGAAAATAAAAAATGTAGAGTAGGACTGCCCCATATGAGAATGCCTTGTCCTGGCGGGGTGGCTCAAAGAATTGATCAATTATTTGCCAAATGTCTCATTTTTAAAAAAAACAGTTAGAAACCAATATGTGCAGATGCACTTAATGTATTACATGCTGACCATGTGCAGCGCTGGCTTCTCCCCCCTTTTTTTGCTTGTACCCCAGAATGTCCCTGCTGCTATGCTCCAATGCTGGCGGAAATATGGCCGCTGAGAGTCCAGATAGTCTCACCGCGTGCGATACGCGGTAGGCGGCGACAGCGCTATTATCCCATGGATGCGTCTGGCGAAGAAAGATGGCCGCCGAGATTTGCAGAAGGTACGAGACGCGCCAAGAGGAGGGCGCAGTTGGCGCCACTATCTCAAGAAAATGAGAAAAGCACCGCCGCAACATCATGACAGGGGTGGGGGGGTGGAGTTTCTTTAGAGTAGGCCCAAACTGGGGCCTAAATTTTATACATGCCGGCCGGAACGTACCCGAGGGAGAGGGGAGGCCGTGGCCCAAGCGCTTCACCCGCTGGTGTCAGAGCCCTCTACCAGGGCCGCTGCATTCGCCACACCACGTCCCGGGCCCACACTTACCGGTGGTGTGCGTCCCAGTCTGGAGATCGCCACTGTGCAGGACCCGGACTGAGAAGCGCTCCTGCCTTCAGATCAACTACATTATGGACGGTGCAGGGAGCCCTCAATCCACCATCCCTTTGTCAGGGAGGTGGAGAGGGACCGTCCGCCCTCCATTCATCGCCGCTGTTCAGTCAACATAAGAGCCTCTGTACATCCAAGGGGTTCAATCCCCTAGGATGGGACAGGGCTGTTGTCCGGCTGCAAGCCTGGCTTCAGAAAGGGGTACATGGAGGCTACACTCCTTGTTCCCATCTGTTGCTGGTGCGAGGAGAGCAGTGCCCTGAAGGGACCAGTTGCCAGTAAAAAGAGCTCAGGCATGGCTTGAACGGTGCAGGTGGGGGTACGTGGAGGCGACCCACCACATTCCCGCCTGTTATTGGTTTGGGGAGATCAGAACCCTGAAGGGATCTGTCGCCCCTGTAATCCATGGGAAAAAATAGTAAAAGGTAAAAACTAGAACAAAAATAAAATTGTGGTCTGAAGACCAGACCCATGTGCCTCCTACAGACACAAAGCATGAACTGGTTCGGGCTGCAGTGGTAGGTGTATACTGCAGAGGAGGAGCTAATTTTTTCTATATTTTTTCTATATTCACTTAGTGTCAGCCTCCTAGTGGCAGCAGCATACACCCATGGTCCTGTGTCCCCCAATGAGATGAAGGAGAAAAGAACTGGACTGTTGTTCAGTGGTCCAAGGTGGTGTTTTCAGATTAATGTAAATTTTACATTCCATTTGGAAATCAAGGTCCCAGAGTCTGGAGGAAGAGTGGAGAGGCACACAATCCAAGCTGCTTGAGGTCTAGTGTGAAGTTTCCACAAACAGTGATGGCTTGGGGAGCCATGTCATCTGCTGGAGTATGTCCACTGTGTTTTATCAAGACTAAAGTCAGCGCAGGCGTCTACCAGGAAATTTTACAGCACTTCATGCTTCCCTCTGCCGACAAGCTTTTTGGAGATGGAAATTTCATTCTCCAGCAGGACTTGACACCTGTCCACACTGCCAAAAGTACCAATACCTGGTTTACGAACAACAGTATCACTGTGCTCGATTGGCGAGCAAACTTGCCTGGCCTTAATCCCATAGAGAAGGGGTGGGCAATTAATTTTCCCGAGGGGCCACATGGGAGACCATGACTGTTGTGGAGGGCCGAACCAATAGCTTGAAATTAATTCTACTCAATATTAATTTATTAATATTAATTGTATCACTTAATATTGAGCAGAATTAAGTATGCTGACACCCCCTAATATATCTTTGACCCCAAGTACAGCCCCTTCTGTATATAGTGTGAACCCCCACAGCCCCTTATATACAGCATGAGCCTCATACAGCCTCCCCATATACAGCATGAGCCCCACACAGCCTACCTATACATACTGCATGAGCCCCAGTCTCCCCATATACTGCATGAGCTCCACACAGCCTCCCCATATATTGCATGAGCCCCACACAGCCTCCCTATATACAGCATGAGCCACACACAGCCTTCCCATATACAGCATGAGCTCACAAAGCCTCCCTAAATATTTCATGAGCCTCACAAAGCCTCCCTATATATTACATGAGCCACACACAGCCTCCCTATATACTGCATGAGCCCCA
>VIAB01006847.1:0-14739 GCA_009801035.1 Oophaga pumilio | reverse complement strand
GGGGTCTGAGAGCAGACCCTAGTGCCTCCTACAGACACTAAGCAGGAACTGGCTCAGGATTGAGCCAACAGATTGTGTATACTGCAGGAGGAGGAGTTAATCTTTTGTGCCTGTATTGCTTAGTGTCCTCCTAGTGGCAGCAGCATAACACCCACGGTCTGTGTGTCCCCCAATGAGGCGAAGGAGAAAATATGTTTGAGTCCCCGCGGCTACATGTTCGTCGCTGTTTGACAGCCGCAACAAATGTAGGAAACGTTTGTTAGGCAATCTCTGCATGTGTTGCAGCTGTCGAACAGTTGCGAGATACACAGCCGTGGGAACTTGAACAAAGTATTCGAGCATGACGAAGTAATTCAGTTAGCACACGAGCATGCTCGGCTAACATCTTATCCAAGCGGGTTTGATCAACAAATAAGAGCATATTAACCATTTCATGCACAGTGAAGTGTTCACATAGCCTGGCGAGTGGCTACATCCTGCACAATGCTGTACAATTAAAAGTAGAGTTGCCAATTTTAGAGTTGCCCTGTTCATACTACGGAAAAGGGGGGCCCCAGCTTTCCGGGTGAAATTCACATGCTGAAAGCGGAAGCGCTGTTCTGTATTGAGTAAAGGACTGGGAGCCGATTTTAGCCATAAAGTAATTTCACTGTGCCAACATACAATTCTCTGACAACAAGCAAAGTCCCACACTTCTTTGATTTACGCACCAGATATTTCTTCGGTATAGCTCTATCATGACATCCAGTGACATCTTAGCAGCTATTGCGTTGTTGTCTCGGAGCATTGTATACATAAAGTTCTGCAGGGTCTAAACACACAAGTATCACATCGGTTATTTCAGGGTATTCTGCCTCAAACATCATATGCTATGGAGACCTTACTTACTGTGTTCACTTTGTTGTTCTTATGTTTTGCATTTATATTCTTGATGTCTGTCACAATGTGAGTGTACAAGGTCTGTAAAAAATAATCTACATTATTACAGTAATTAACAGTGGTCTCCAAAGATTTTTATTTAGTAGACCAAGCCCTGATATATTTTAAGTATTATTGCTACAACATAATATCCCATAGTTGTACTGAACATAATGCTGTAAGCTCAATAGAACCATGGAAAATCCAGATGCTCGTCTGTAATATGTACAAAGTGTGAACAATTATTAAGCAGCTTGTTTTCCTCAGGCCAAAAGGAGCAAAAAAAAGAAATCCAACTGACTTTGAAAAGTATTTTCCTTTAAGTGTCATTCTTAGGGTATGTGCACACGTTGAAGATTGGTCTGCAGAATTTTCTGCACAGAATCTGCATCTCTTGGCAGAAACCGCAGGTCAAAATCCGCAGTTTTTATCCTTTTTTTGTCCTTTTTATCTGCAGATTTACTGCACTTTTTGTGTGGATTTCCCCTGCCTTTTGAGACCTGCAGATTCCTATAATGGAGCAGGTCTCAAAACGCTGCAGATCTGCACAAAAGAAGTGACATGCTGCAGTTTTAAATCCGCACCAAATCTGCGCGGAAAAATCCGCAGCATGTGCACTGCGTTCTTTGGTTTCCATTGACTAGAATGGTACTGTACATCACTTGCAGTTCTGCTGCGGATCCGCAGGTCGAAATCCGCTGCGGAGCTGCAACAGAATCTGCAACGTGTGAACATACCTTTGGTGTCAGCCTCCTCTTGGCAGCCGCAAACACCCATTGTTTCCCGTGTCCCCCAAAGAAGTGACTGAAAATGTTGAAATTTGTTAAGTCTTACAGAGATTTTGTTGGAAATGTGAAATTGCTAAGATTCTGGGGTGTGATCACAGAGTCATCAAAAGCTTTCATGCAAATAATTAACAAGTTCACAAAAAAAAAAAAATGGGCCCAAAAGTACGAGGTGACCAGTGCGCAAAGAAATGGCCAAGGGAAGGAAGTCTGAAACCCGACCACCACTGAGCAAGACACAAGATGAAATGTCAAGACTGAGCCAAGAAATATCTGATACATTTTCTTCCAAAGATTGTACAGATTGATGAGAGGAGAGTGACTTTTGACAGACAGGACCATGGCTGGATCAGTAACAGACACAGACCTTCTCTTCAACTCAGATGCCAGCAAGGTGGAAGTGGGAGGTAATGATATGGACTGGTATTATTACTGCAGAGTACTGCAGTGTGCAGGCGCCGGGAAAGATCAGAGAGGTCCGGCGCCTGCGCACTGCAGTACTCTGCGCTGCCCTCACCAGGGAAGATCAGTGCGCCTGCGCAGGAGCCGCGACGGAAAGAAGAGGCCGGCTTCACTACAAGATGGGAGGCGCCAAACCGGACCGCGACTCCCTCCGGACCGGACCTGACGGCGGAACGCCCCTGGGTGAGTATTTTATAACTCGTTTTTCTTCACTTTCAGGTGACAACCGGGGCTTATCTACAGCATTCCAGAACGCTGTAGATAAGCCCCTGATGGCGGTGGCCGCAGCTTATAGGGCAAAAATGGGGTGACAGATTCCCTTTAAAGATGAGCTAATTGGACCTTTTGCAATTGAAGAAAGACTGAAAATCAACTCCCAAACCTGCTACCAGGTTTTAGAAGATACTTTCTTCAAGCAGAGGCACAAGAAAAAGTCTGCATCTTTCCAGAAACCCATGACTTTTATGCAGGACAATGTTCAATTACATGCATCACAGTACTCCACTGCTTGTCTAACTAGTAAAGGCCCTAAAGAATGACATGGCCCCTTCCTCCCTTGACCAAAACCCCGTTGAGAACTTGTGGGCCCTTGTTAAATGGGAGATTTATAGTGAAAGAAAACAGTACACCTGTCTCAATAGTTTCTAGGAAGCTGTTGGTGCTGCAGAAACGTTAATCGTCAGCAGACTAACTGACAGACTCCATGGACGGAAGGGCTTATGACTGTTAATAAAAAGAAGGTTGACTATTGATCAGTGATAAAGATATTTTTGGAGAAATATCAGCAATTTGTTTTTTGTATAGTTTGCGGTGTTTGGTAATTTTTCTCACATTAACAGGTGAAAATAAACAATCGAGATGAGAAAATTTACGTTTTTCCATTTAGCTGCATAATACGGCACACTAATAGCTGCCCAATAATTCTGCACACATATTCTTTTAAGACAAAATCTTAGTTTTACTTTTTAAATCTTCAGGTTTCTTAACCTTTTGGACTGACTGACAGCACTGTAGTTGTTCAATAATTAAATTAATCACCAAAAATGCAAACTGCCTAATAATTAACCAGTACACCCTACATAGGACATGTGGACCACACAAGAAATCCCAGTTCTCTACTCTAGGTGTTTTAGCCTTTAAAATGGAACGGATTGCCAGGAATAACGCTGTTGACCTGTAGATATGCTGCAGGTTAACAGCGTTATTATGCTATCTGGTGCGTGCATGCAGCCAAATGCATCGGGGAGAAAATGATTGTTATTCTCACCACCAGCATTTGGTATTCAGTCATGGAGACGGCACCGGTTCAGTCACGTACTGAGTATACAGAGCGGCCGCTGTAACCTCACCCCCGGCCCTGACTGATACTGGCTATACATTGCAGCCAGCAGTCAGTCAGGGCTGAGGGAACGGTTACAGCGGCCGTTCTGTATTCTCAGAGCAGTGACTGGACTGGCGGCGCCCCCATGACTGAATACCGAATGCAAGCGGGGAGAATAAAGAACATTTTCTCACAGCTGCATTCGGCGGCGTGCAGGCGCTGGACAGCAACATAACGCTGTTAACCTGCAGACTAACCCCATATATGTAGGTCAACAGCGTTATTCCTGGTGACAGGATCCCTTTAAGGGGCATTTTTCTTATGCATATTTTTAAAGGAACACTTTAGAAAAACAAAATTATTTGTACTTAAGAATTTATAAAATATTTCTATATCTCATTACCTTTCTGAGAAGTTTATCTTGGCATCTTAAAAGTTCAAAGAAGAGTTCAAGAAGAGCAGACGGGCTAATTAAGTCCTTGTTTCGCAACATGATTAAAGCTTTGCATAAAGTCTGAAAGACAAGAAGCAAATGAGTCACAAGCACAACTAGTTAAATTGTTAGCACCAGCAAACATTATACACATTATCCATTTTATTTGCGAAGACCACTTTTGACATTTTGGGTGGTTGTCTCAATCAAGTATCACTATAGGAGCAGCTCCACCAATTGTGAAGTAATAATTATTAATATTATTAATGCTAAAGCTAACTATTAGGCTGAATTCACACATCTATGTTTCAAACATAGCACAGCACAGAGATGCTATGTGAATGGTATCCGTGTGCCGTCAGTCTGAAGCACAGTCCAAACCTGGACATGTCACTATTTCTTTTAGGATGGGGATAAATGGGGGCAAACCTTCAGCTCACAAAGCTGCAGGAAAATGAAAGGGCACATTATGCTGTCTAAAAAAAAAAAAAGTGAATAACAATGTGTGAATGCGGCCTAATGCAAGGAGTAGATTACCATTCTGAGATCTGGATCCATGACTGTGTGTTGTGAAGATAGGATAGATTTCAGCTGCTGTGGGAAGTCCTGAAGATGCTCCGGATAGCAGTGAGCAGTCTGGAAAATACAGAGACAACTACATCAAGGCCACTTTCACATGGATGTAATGTAGTAACATTTTAAGATTTGTTTTAAAACCAAAACACCCACACCCATCTACTCAATGGTTCTGCATACATAAAATTTAGGTCACCAAAAACCCTTTGATGATCTGAGTTTGGTATTGTAGAACCATGGGAGTCCAAGTGCTAGAACCGAACACACTCGTTATGTGATTCTAGCCTTATCTTTAGGCTACATTCACACATCTGGGTTTGCACTCTGATGCACATCTGGCCGTGGGTCTCCTGATCCAAATTAAACAGCCTCATAGATGCATATGAGGCTGTCAAAACCAGGTGAGGAAACTCCAGGCCACACCGTGCATTGCAGTTCATACTCAGACCACGACACACAGATGATCTAACCAAACATCCTAAAAATAAACTCACATCAAGTCGGTCCCAAAGTAGTTTAAGATTCTTACCTGTGCCATAAACATGACCAGTGTAGCCAAATCCTTGTTCGGTCGGTCTGGCTGCAGCTTGAAGACTTCAATGATGGACTGATAGTGTTTGTATTGCTGTAAAAACTTCACAAAACATAAAAACTTTAGTATTTAACACTATGTGACACCTCATGCTTTCATGGGTTAAATGCTACATTTACTAAAAAAATACAAATAAAGTCAGCCATCTCCTGACTTGAAAGATTAGATTCAATAGCCAAATAAGTGGCAATACCCAAAAATAATGTTTTCAGAATTGCTCCTTTTAAATGTAGGAGTGTCCAAATAACCTAGAAATACAGACTACTCTGAAGACCAAGAGTATAAATTCACACACATCAGGTTTGTTGCAGATATGTTTGAGACATAAAATCAGTTCCATTTTTCAAATGGAAAATGAGTCTGCGCCTCAGGCACACATTTGTGCCCGACTTATTTACAAGTGTGAAAAAAAATCTATGCTGCGAAAAAACCTTTAAGGGTACTCCCACCTCCAAGATCCTATCCCAATATGGAGTAGGTATAATAATAATAGCGGCAAATACCTGAAATTAGAAATGTAGTACAGTTCTTCTGATTCGCTATGTCCCTTTCCTCATGTGCAGGCACTGCAGAAGCTTAGGTATCCATGGTATCCACTTATGTAGCAACAGTTAGCTAGTTGGTTGTGGCCGTAACCATGGATACCTAAGCTACAGCAGTGCCTGCACATGAGGAAAAAGACATAGCGAATCTGAAGAACTATACTACATTTCTAATTAGAGGTATTTGCTAATATCATCATCATTGCATCTACTACATATTGGGACAGTATTTCAGAGATGGTAATATCCCTTTAATTGTATTTTCCAACATAGTATCTTTGCAGTTTTTTTTTTTCCTCAAGAGAGGAATGCAATTGTACATGAAAATGTGTGTTTGAGAATTAGCACCTTCACGTCAGCGGCTCTGTCGGAGCTTACGTCTAAAGCCTTAGGAAATGGGATTCAGCTGTATTCGCTGATGGGGATATTGACTGTAATGATCGAGACTGAGTCCTGGTGTGTCCTGTCGGACATCCATTTCAGCCGTATCTGCACCTAGAGCACAAAGTGACCCCGTCTGCATCATTACAGCACGTATGCCTAAATTCTATATTCCAGGGCTTCATATATAAGCCCCGGGGATCACCTGAAGGATAAACCGTGATGTGACCAGGAATTCCGACCAGCTCTCCGCAGACAGCAGGGAGCGCCAGGGCCATGTTCCCCCATCGGTGACACCTGCATCTGCTTTATGCTCCTGGCATATGGCTGACGGTGCCCCGGTGGCTACCCAGGAGGTGATCAGGCAGTCCCCGTGCCCTTCTAGAGCCCAGAGCAGCACTCTACAGTAACAGAAGGGCTCCCTGAATGTACTGCTGGACCTTCACCACCTTGGCATGGGCAGCTGGGCACTGAGGAAGCACACACCCAGACACCCTCTCTCCCGCTGTACGTGCAGCACTGGCCGGCGACACTGACACACATTCTATGGTGGAAATCCATTACACAACCTTCCTCTGTACTGAGAGGGGCAGCTGGCCTCCATTCCTTTCCCTGGCACCCAGCTCTTACCTCCTCGGTGTATGAGGACGGCTCCCTCTTTATCAAGTTCTGCAGCTGCGGAAGGTTGTTCGGCAGCTTGTTATTATTCCTGCCGGACATGATGACGACTTGTCAGAAGCAGCGCTTCCTAGATTCTCCGGTTCTCCACAGCCTGCTGAGCAATAGACCTGCACACGTGTGAGCGCACTAGGAGGCCGCCATGTTGAATCACCCGGATGTAGTGCTCGTTACCTCAGGACGGCAACTCGAACGGGACAGTATTCTTCAATAGTGCGCAGAACACAGCGCCATCTAGTGTTGTGATAGGATATCGCTCACTGCAGGTACAGCAATATCATTATATTATGTTACGAGTTTATCAGTGGGACGAGTTTTGTCACTGTGCGTGTCGCATGGCTCATTGTGTTTCTTATATTCCACAGCTTGGCTCACTTATTAACGTCGGTAATGGCAATGAAAGGAATGACAATAATTCATATATTTAGTCTGGGACCATCCATGCAGATAGCAGGCACAGCTGCCAACAATCCCACGTTTGACCTGTCCTGATTTTCAGACACAATCCCAGCAAATTTATGATATGTAGAGATTGCAACCTGAGAGAGCCCTTCACAAGGTGACGCCCGATTTCCCCCAAAATGGCAGCTGCCTTCAGATGGACATGACATATCCGACAAAATCCGGGAGGCAAAACTACATGACAAAAAACATTACAGACATGTGCCCCCCACTTAGGTGCGAAGTCACAGACTGGGTGAGGGGCCATAAAAATGAGTGACAACCGGAAAATCTCAGTGAGCTGACAGCCTTGGTGCCAGGTATGGACTGGGGGTGAAATTCAGCCCTGGCATTTGAAATCACACAGGCCCATGTTGTCCCCGTCCCCATGAACTAGATGGGATATATTACTAATATTACCCTGGATGGAGGAAAGGATTTTCTGCAAGACCAATATTTCTAATGATTCCCGTGGCCTGCTGGGGTAAGTGACGGAGTCAGGGACTGTGCTCCATCACAATTCCTAAAAGTATAGGTATCTTAAGAACAATAATTCTGTTAAAAACGTAGCAGACAAGGCAGCCCATGACCAGACAGCCCATGACCAGACAGGCCCTTCTGGCATTTGCCAGATGGCCAGTCCGGCCCTGCTTGGTGCTGTCACATTGGGGGTCTGTGCCCAATATTTCCCCCGCAGCACTCGAACATATAATCGGCAGTCATGATTTAGAGTCACAGCCATGTAGGTGGAATGAAAAGCGTTCCTCACCCAGGCCGGGCCGGTGCCAGTACTCGACGTGTCATGGACCCACAAACTTCAGCGGACCTTCCCAGAACATTCGATTTAGTCACGGAGAAGCCTGCCTAAATCTCTTTCCACAAGGGAAAGCCGGATGGGGAATCGTTTCAGGAAGTTGGGAAAGGACTCATGAGAGCTACGGATCCGGACAAAGTATCCCAGGGGTGCCAGAGAAGAAAGGGATAGCTCAGGCTGAAGAAACAGTAACTATGACACCGTACTGTGCTGTAACAATTGAATTTGGACTGGTCAGTAAAGTTAATTTGTTTAAAAAGAACAAAGTGTCCCTTGTTGAAAGTACAACTGTTCCTGGATCTGGGATCATTCAGACAGCAGAGACTTGCTGCCAAAACATGAGTGTTATACAGTACATCCACAGCACAAGGTAAATACCACACCATTTAATTGTAGGGTGCCAGGGGTCCTGAATCGATTAAGCTGGTATAGTCAAGCTGTGGACAACCCACTTAATACACTACAGCTTGTACCTTAATCAAAAATCCCTGATACAACACAATGGATTAAAAATATGAAAGTTATAACTTTTGGAGGGTGAGGAATTAAAAATGAAAACTAAGTGCATGCGTTGCGGCTGTCAAAAAGCCATGAGACATGTAGGCATGGGGACTCAAACATATTATTCGAGCATTCCGAATTCACTCGGTTAGCACCCGTGCTTGCTCGGATAACATCTTATGTGAGCACGTTCGTTCGCTCATTTATGATGGGTATGTGCTGCATCCACAAGAAAAAGGATACAGCATGGACGTGCAACATGGACGTCTGAATCAAGCCTTATATGGAGTCTCCTCTATCCTCCAAATAGTGTCATGGAGCTTCAGCACCACCACACTCTATCCCCCAGTTTACACCAGGTTCTTCCTGGGACCACATTTATCCTGCGCGCTATGCTGAGCGCTTACATTGGAGTTTCCATCTAAATCTCTGAGTAACGTGACAGATAAAATCCCCGAGGGATCCATTCACTATAATGAAGCTGCAGAGTTGCTCTGGACTCTGTCTGGCCTCTGTTCAGTGGCGTTCTTCTTTTCAGAAGTGCACAAAACTTTGGTGGACCATGTTTTTATGCACGTCTAAAAAGACAGACACAGCTGGATCATAGGTTAGACGGCGTCCATAGTGCCTCCATCTGCCTCATTATAGGGGATCTTCCACCGTGGGTTCCGACTGAATCACATATTTCAGAGATTTGCACAGGAACCCCAGTGTAAGCGGTCAGCGCAGAGCGCAGGATAAATGTGAGCCAAGCCTTACTGCAATCTTTGGGTGGCAGAATGAACAAATCAACAGCATTTGAAGAATTGGTTCTATTTATTTTTAATGCCATTCCTCGTGCAGTATAAGTGATTAGAAAACTTCAATTCTTCAATTTGGTGCAATTACAGCGATACCAGATTTATAGCCGTTTTTTCTGTTTGGCTGCTGTAACACACCAAAAGACGCTTTTTATGCATGCCTATATTTTGAAGGCTATAAGTTTTCCATATTTCGGCCCACAGAGTCATGTGAGAGCTTGTTACTTGCAGGACGAGTTGACGTTTTTATTGGTACCATTTTCAGTGATGTCACTTTTTTGATCGCTTTCTATTTTTGTGGAGGCAGGATGAACAAAAACCATCAATTCAGGAATTTTTTTTTCTTTCCATTCTGCATGTGGTAAAATTGATAAGGCAGCTTTATTCTTCGGATCAGTACGATTACAGTGATACCAAATTATTTAGTTTTTTTATGTTTTGTCGCTTTTACAGAATAAAAACTTTTATAGAAAAAAACAATTATTTTGGCATCGCTTTAATCCGAGAGCTATAACTTTTTATTTTTCCACTCATGGAGCTGTGTGGCCCATTTTTTTTGCAGGACAAGATGATGCTTTCAGCTATGACTATTTTTATTTACATTCGTCTTTTTGATCGCATTTTATGCCACTTTTTCCAAGAGGTAAGATGATAAAGCCTAGTTTGCTCGTGTTTTGTGGGTTTTTTATGGCATTCATTGAAGGGGTTAAGTAGTGTGACACTTTTATAGATTGGGTTGTCTCGGGAGCAGCGATACCAAACATGCAGTTTTTTCGTTTATTTAATTTATTTTTTATTTTTAAATAAAAATGTGTATTTTATTGTAATATTATTTTGCAATAATTTTTTTTTACTTTTTTACTCAGTTCCTATATGGGACTTTCACAGGTATAATACATTGCAATGCACTAGCATTGCAGTGCATTATACCTATACTGAAAGCTTCTGAGACCATGCTATGGGGATGGTCTCAGAAGCTTTCCATCATTTGTTGACCCGGGGGTCATCATGGCGATGATCAATCATTGCAGAGGCACCGATCTGAAGGCAGAGAGCGCTCCCGTCCCTCTACCTCCCTCCTGAATGTTGCGATCACTCTTGATCGTAGCATTTAGGGGGTTTCAGCATCTCCTGTGCCATCATGCTGTGATCAGTCAGTCATATTGACTGACCGATATCAGCGATTTGGGGGCGGTGACCCATGATGTCGGTCCCCGCACCTAGATCGCTGTTATCCATGTCTGGGGATAAAGAGTTTTTAACCTGGACGGTGCCAAGATGTGACTGTCAGGCTGAGAACCACTGAGGAAAGTGCTGGCTGTCTCCAGGTGTTCATTGTCCCAGGTGATTGTCAGGCTACTTAACTGAGCTGTTCCTCCCAGACTCCCAAACCTCTGCCAGACATAAATTCAGCTACTGTGTGGTTTAACTCTCAGTGCCTAGCGTTCTGTGTTTTGATCTTTCGCTGATTGACTTTGGACCTTGATCTGACCATCTGTCTGTTTAACCCCTTGTTCTCTGATCCGCTATATCCTGGAATTTTGACCTCGGAACGTTACCTGACTTTTGTCTCTTCCTTCTGTTTATGACGTACCCTCCTGGCTTCTGGCCTCGGACTCCTTGACGATCCCATCTCCTGTCTTGTTTGAGACTGGTGACTCAGCGTCACACTACTGTTACACACCTGTCCGGGGTATTCTGAGCTCTACTTCCTTCACCATGGTGCGCTGCCCTCTCTTGTGCTTCACGTCAGATTTTGCAGGTTGCAGTGGCGTCATATCCCTAATCCTATTTAAGGTCCATTAGGACACATACCTCTGTTTTAGGATTGAGACATTAGACTTCTGTTTGGTCTGCTTCACCTTCTGTGCATACTGTGCTTCAACTTGCTTCCATCCCTGGTGTGTTCCATTTCAGCGGTCCTGCTGCTACTGAGATTCTTGAGTGTGCCAAGTCCTCACTTCCCATGTGCCTTCTTGCTTGCTGCGTCAATACCCAGGATCCATGTGCTCACATGGACCTGAGGCTTAGAGGATTCACCTCAATAGGTGAGCCTAACATCTACTGATACTACAGCTCTGCTATACACCAAAAACTGTCTGTCATGCCGCTCTCACCGCATTTCTCTGGCGCCAAGGCTCAGCGCCCGACGTCATCAGGTCGAGTGCGCATGCACACCTCCCGCGCTTGACCCTGTGGCTGTTCACTCGACTCCTGATCCTTGTCCAGCGCGCATGCGTTCCTGAGCCTGACTACGGCCACTCCATCTCTGACATCTCTATGGTTCTGAGGACCTGATCCGGAAGTTCCAGCACACTTGGCCTATATCAGGCTGCCTCTTCCTGTAGGCGGCGTCTGATTATTGTTGTGCTTCCTAGCTAGACCAGCTTGGTTCCAGTTCGGCTGCTCTCTGTACTCAGGTCCCCTGCCTTGTGCTCTAACGTGCTTCCAGCACGCGCTCACACGCGCTCTGCCTTGCTTTGCACCCAGGCGTGCTTCCCAGTGCACGTTCTGCCTTGCCTTGTACCTCGGAGTGGTTCCCAGCACGTGCTCTGCCTTGCTTTGCACCCAGGCGTGCTTCCTCGCACTCGCCCTGTTTTGCCTCTTACCCAAGTGTGCCTCTCGGCACACGCTATACGTACTCCTGTCTGTTGCTTACTCTCGTATACACCTCTAGCACTGTCCTGTACTCTGTGTAACCCGAGTACGTGCCTAGCACTGTCCTGTACTCTGCGTACCCCGAGTACGCGCCTAGCACTGTTCTGTATTCTGCGTACCCCGAGTGCGTGCCTAGTACTGTCCTGTACTCTGCGTACCCCGAGTACGTGCCTAGCACTGTCCTGTACTCTATGCACCCTTGTGTATGTGCCTAGCACTGTCCTGTACTTTGAGTACCCTTGTGCACACGCCTGGTACTGTTCGGTACTCTGCGTGTTCCAGTGTCCACGCTTTGTTCGCTTTCACACCCTGCGTAGTCCTGTCTTCTGTGAGCCGGCCACCTGGTTCCAGCAGTCATGGTACTCTATTCCCCTGGGCCTGCCCCTGACACTCCCTGTATAGGGGGTGGTTGTCACTAGGTCAGCTCGCCCAGGGTGGGTTGGTATCACGACCCAGAGGGTCCACTCCAGGAGTCGTCACACTGTCATTCACAGTGCTGCTAGAAACCAGGAAGTAATGAAAATCTTTTTTTCAGAGCCTTCCTTCGGGGACCATGGAAACCATGGGTGTATGCTGCTGCCACTAGGAGGTTGACACTGTGCAAAAAAAAGTTGGCTCCTCCCCAGCAGTATATACCCACCAACTAGCAGGATGCTAAACAAGAAAGGCAGCCTCACCGTGTCCTCTTGGTATAACTCAGTCCGTCTTGCAATGTCAATGTTATGGGTCTCCAACCAATAGCCGTGACTAAGGCTTCACATAAGAAAATTAATAATGGTGAGTCCCAAGAATAATAAAATCCTCAAATTTATTGAAAAAAGATTAAAAGATCATACAGGTTGGGGATACATCTCAATGCGTTTCTAGCAAAAGCCCTTATTCACTGAGATACAGATTCCTTATGATACATGGTATAAAAACAAATAGTGACCAACCATTGATCAGTAAACACATTTGTTAGCAATCAATCACATTTGAGAATAATCAACATAATCACAAGTCTAAATCACAAGAAAGCCAGAGAAAGAGAAAGAAGAAGAAAAAAAAAAAAATTCAGTCATTAACAGTGCTGCTAGAAACCAGGAAGTAATGAAAATCACAGGCATGGTGTGAAACATGGACATTTAAATAAACAAACACTGAGCTTAAAGAGGGAATCACACGATTCTCTATATGAATGTGTGTGGCCCAGCTGCGCTTGGTACACATGTTCCTGGAAAATGCACAAGAAAGGTATTGTGAAGCCTGATATTCACATCACACATTTCTTAACACTGCCACTAGAGGCATTTCAGACTATTTAGTAGTGTGATGTAGCAATGGTGAGTCATTCAAGTTCCTGTCTTTGGACAGAGAAGTTCAGTTTAGTTTCTGTTTCAGTCAGAGACAGACGGAAGGAGAGGAGAGTTCAGTCAAGCCAGGGTGGCTCAGGAGTGAGTCATCCCATCCATCTAGATTCAGATTAGTCATTCTAGTCTAGTCAGAGCTACTCCTAAACCTGTTACCTCAGCACAAGCTGCCTGTGTTCCTTAAGGACGTGGAAGGCGACTCTCAGAGCGTGCATTGAAATCAGTTGACAGAAGTTCCTGATAGCCACTCGAAGTGGGGTCTAAGAAGGAAAGGAATCACAGCAGTCACAACATCGAGTTAACTGAGGATAGGTCAGCGAGCGCTGGAAGGAAAGCTGACATTTACACCATTGCTACTCGTGCTTATGTTAAGGGCGAGAGCAGGGCGAAAGGCAAGTGGAGATAGAGAGAAGTAAGTGATTCAGGTGACAGATCACCTTCACTAAATTGACCGGACACCGGGGTCCGAAGCGTTGCTAGTGCTTCACGCCTAGTAATAAGAAACACTGGAGGCCTAGCTGGACTTCAGGTCACAGGAGGCAGCCCAATGTGTCGATACGTAACTGGAGTCAGGAGAACAGGAGTCTAGCGGGACGCTGCAGAAATAGACTTAGTTCTACCACAGAAAAGGCTCTACCACTATGTCGGCCGGGCGTAGTTGCTATTGAAAGAGTTAACTTGACTTCATGCAAGTTTGTACTCACATACACATTAAGGAGAAAGGAGGCCTTAAACCTGCTCAGCAATATCCCGAATGTGCATTCTCCAACCTGACCAGCTTCCCGGGACATACCTGCAACATCTACAAGTAAAGGTATGGAAAGAGACGGCATTGTGTGAGACTGCTTTATTACCTACACCCTGCACCACCATAGACTTTGAGGGACCAGTCTCGCCTGTGGGAGACTTACCATCCAGCTGCCCCATAACATCCCCTCAGAAGATCTACATAGCAGCGCTGGTCAATTTGATCAGATACCACAGGTGGCGTCACAAACTATTCTAAAATCCTCTGTAAATACCCCCCATTGTATGAGCGCCCAGGGTCACGGACCGAGCTCTGCTGCCAGTGACATCTCCCATAGACTTCCATGGGCTCGGTGCCGAGTACCTCATAACCCTAGTACCCACACCACCTGGTGTTGTGCGACTCATCTTTGGCGTCACGAACAGGATAAGAAGCTTACTGGATGTGAGTCCTGTGTGCCTATTGAACTGTTTTTGTGAAAAAGACTGTTTGCTATTTTTGGCGCCATTTTCCGCCATTATACCGCCATATTCGCGCCCTGAAGCGCTGGTGAAGAAGGTGGGAGTGCCTTCGTGGGCGTACCCCCCCTGTGGCGCGAAAGTTATGGCCGCCCTCTCAAAATGCTACTATAATGTGAGAGCCTGCCCCACTGCTAAAGAGATCCGCCTCCTGATCCCAAAGGGATTGAAGAGGAGGAAAAGGAAGAAAATGGCTGCCGGTTGTAAGCTGTCACGGGAGGG